>DWME01002356.1:0-21131 GCA_018244795.1 Parelbella ahira ahira | reverse complement strand
GGCCAATACACACCACAGTTCCGTTCAGTTTGATAGCGCCTTTATAAAAGAAATTATGCCCATTTATCTATTTTTGCTGGTTTCGTATAGTATCTAACATACATATATAGTCGCGAAATGAACAAGCAAACATATATACATAAGGATGTACATATACATATATGTATGTGGTAGAACGACAAAGACTAGTACCATCGAATCGTATGGAGTATGGTGCCGATACCGTGAAGCAATTGTTAATAAAACAGTTTGGTTTGTAACTTAACTAAATATATTTTGCGTCTGTGTTTCCGGATACATCTAAGCTATGACTCTCAATCTAGGATGCTCTTCCTAGGTAAGCGTGCTCCATCTTAGGAAACATCTGCGCGCACCATCAGACGAGATCGTGGCCAAACACTACCACAGAATAAATAAAAATATATTTAAAAAAGCACTGTGTTATGTAATGGTTATTAGACTAAGACTATACAAGAGTAACATCACGTTTATAATTCTCGAAGCGGCACAAAAACTGTTCACACAATTTTTATAAAAACATTTTTTTAATATTCTCAATATTCTAACTAACCCAATTCAGTAACGCACATAGCCCTGCAGCGGTCGCAGATGGGAAACGATCTGCGAAACAAGGCAACGCGGCGCGATCGCCTCTCGGCCGGAGACCGTTAGTGGCGATTTTTTACGAGCGCACAATGCTTTAGAGAGCACGTTCAGATTGAATAGACGATTACATAAACCTTCTCGAAGAACTCTACAGCTCTATAATTTTTACATATGTATTTCATTATGAGCTTTTTCTACCTATAACAAACGCGAAGCCTCAATGCTAACGTAACAAAAACGTAACATCGCGCCTGTAATCCCCGAGGATGTAGGCAGAGGAGTGTAGCACACTCCCACGTTTCACCAGTTACATTTACGTCCCAAGGAATAGCTGGTGAGCCTATTGTATCACTACTAGAAATTCTAAATGAAAAAAATCCTATAGTACCCCACCCGGGATTTGAACCCGAGGTTTGAAACCAGGACCCAAATCGGCAGTCGCGCTTGCAACTACTCTAGGTAAATATGTTTTTTATTATTATCATGTCGTCACGCCAGTTCCATTACGACCTAGGTAGAGAGTATTAAGTGGCAAATATATCTATACTAAAAGAGTAGACTTGCATATATACATTAATCAGTCATTTAACCCACAGACACCGATTTAGAAGACTTCTCACTCCTTCATCAGCCAGTATCTGACATGTTTGGTCAGGACAGGAGCGGCTCAAGCTCCTCGGCAAGCACATCCATTATTTTTGTTAATGCCCAATATTATCAATATACGTAGGCCCAGAATCCGGATTTACGACATTCATTTATTAATAATAATTTCTCACACAAAAGTACTTCGATATAAAGGTGAGAAAAACCCACGCACTAGTAACCTGCCATATATATATTTCATTTGGATAGATATTTCACATTAGCCCAGCAAGTAAAATTCAATGGGACGTAAAGTTAAGAGGTGGAATGTGGGAGTGTACTACACTCTTGTGCCTGCTCCTTCAGGCATTACAGGAGTAATGTTATGTTTTTTGTTACGTTTTAAAATTCAATAATGGTCTAATTCGTCTATGTATAAATGTATGGCGAGATCACAGCATCGGCGCAAGCTACTGAAGGTCTTCAGTTCGATTTTAGACTAAACATACCTATGTATATATATGGTAACGAAAATAGATGTCAGATATTCAACTGTGTACTTCCCTCTATAATACTAAGATAGGATCGATAATAATAAGAGACGTTTATAAACATATTTACTAGTCAATAACGATTGCTAATCCTAATCAATGACGGCCACGATCACCAATAATCATAGTTGCTGAAAATCATAGCCACTGACTATCATAGTCACTGACGATTATACTCCCTGACAATTGTAGTCCCTGACAATAATAGTCCCTGACGATTATATCCACTGACTGTCATAGACACTACCTACCATAGTCACAGACTATTATCATGACGTTTCTGTCACATTAACACGTTTAAAGTTATAAACTGAAAAGACCGGTAACCATTAATTATCTGTTTGACAAACCGGAAATGGGATATTTAAGGCTTACGAATAGCATCGTCAATCATTATTAATTTAATTCTCGTTTATAAAATAGCGGCAAACACAAATACAGATCTGGCCAATATTATGTTAACCGGCTCCTGTAATCCGAGGATTTCACAAATCGGGATATATTCTAACATTATATATTGTTACGTTCAACTGGATAGCGAATGAATAGTAAATAATTATTATTTATCAATGAGCGGTTGATTCATAGACAATTCTGTATGTCATTAACAAGATTTTTTAATTTGGTATTGTACTAATTCTTTGATATTCGGTCCGATGACCTAAAACTTTTTCTTGCTTATTTAAAACATATAAAATAAAACAGTAGAATATAATATTCTCGGTCATCAACTTCATCATCAGGTCATGTTGTTCATCTAACAAAATTTTGAAAATTAAATATTTAAAAACCTGTTTTAGTATGGACAGTTTTATACTTTTGAGAAACTTCGAGAATGTCTTATTCTGTAGCTCTTTAAGCGATTTTGAATTGAAGGACTAGTACTGAATATCTACACCTTTTATAGAAATGGACTCACACATGATTACTTTTCCCATGGTAAAATTACCACAGGAATACGAAACACAACGCTAACATCTAGAATCTAGATACATACTACAAATACTCGTAAATATTATAGATACCTATACAATCTCAACCGACGACGTCATAAACAGATATATATCTCTTTCTCTTTCTCTCTTTGACACGTCACACCTAAATACAGTCGACTAACAAAGCTTCTTGCGAAGAAAAAATAAATAACATTTATAATATCACTTAAGCCGCTTACACACAAGAAAATTTACCAATTGTCTGACATTGACACCTTCAATGGCAGATACAATTATATTAAACGTATATGCCAAGTACATTGTTGTAAGATGTTACAGTGTATATTAACAACAGTATGACAATTTTCGCAATCGAAACGTAAGAAAGACGTGATTTGTTTCTTTTTTTAATGACTGTCTCGATCGTGTAATGGTTGGAGAACCTGAATTGAACTCAAGACGCCCGTGTCATGAGTTCAATTCCTACTCAGGGCTAAACATTTGTGTCATAAGGCCTATTTATTCTATGTGTGAGTGTCAAGAAGTAACTATATTAGGAACATGTACATGCATATGTAGTTTATCAGCGATCTGTACTGTAGCCCAAAAAACAGACATTGCCTATTTTGGGAATCAGATAGCCATATGTGATGTTCCGAGATATTTCTATTATTTATTAACTATTCTTGTGTCACATCTTGATTTTAAATGTTGTAACGCATACTTAATGCTTAACAGAATTCTTTTCCATTACATCCCGGCTGATGGAGAATATGTGATATATGTATATGTACCTACATATACACAGTATGACTGATGTATATCGCTCATTTGCGACTAGAGTGTACCATCTCAAAAACACTATCTTTCAAAAAACGGTTCAGAAAGTTTGTAATCATAATTATTCTATGACTAATATGTCTAAATTCATACATAGTATTTTTGAGATGTCACACTCTAGTCACAAATGAGCGATATGTAGGTACTTAATATGATCTAATACACAGACGGAAGAAGTTCTAAGATTCCATCTCAGCACTGCAACAAACGCTCTAAGAGACACGGCAAAAAACACGTACGAACAACATGTCATACATGTCAATAATTAATTTATTCAAGTGTCTAATGAATAATTATTCAATAATTTTGATAGATGTTTATTTTCACAGCCGAGTGACGGTTTTAATTGGCTATAATATTAGATTTATTGCTTTGTGTAGGTGATTATGCGAGTATTTAGATGTTTGAATATTTCTCGCTCAATAAATAATTTCTCTTAAAATATCTAATAATAAATTTTTCGTTATCAACATTGTAATTTAATAAGCTCCATTCTAACATTTACGTCGTAAATAATATTCAATTTAAGTTATACGCCAATTATTATAATTAGATATTTGTTATAATATAATATGATGGGTTGGGCACAACTCTACGAAACCAGGATGTATGAGGAGAATGACGAATGTTGAAGAAGCGTGTCAGTTTCGTAAGCAGATAAATATTTGAGTTGGTGCTCTCTGCCAGTCCCGTGAGTCACTTAGCGTGACTAAAAAACTATAATTCAATTATATCCAATGCCATCTATTATCACATTACGAGTACAAATAAACTACTCAATGTTTACTTGTCAACTCTAAGTGCTAATGTCGCTCAACCGGTTTTAATGTAACTTTGCAATATTATCCAATAGAAGTTTTAACATCCGCACCATTAATGTACATGGAAACAGATCTATGGGACTTGATAGCTGTGATGTAAGTCCCATTAAGAGAAGTGACACAAGATCGTTCAGTCGCATCTATGGTATCAAATGTGTTGCATTGGAACGGGCTTAGCCGTCTTATACCTACATTGTATGGAAAAGTAGAAATAAATTGGTGACATGAAACAAATATTACCATATTGCTTTTATGGAAAATATGTAGAAGAACCCCGTCATCATGATGAATAATTCTTAGATAGTTCTTTTTACACGGGGTCGTCTCATGATGAGAGGATTCGGAATCACAGTCTACCACGCTGGCCAATTGCAGATTCGCAAACGTGACATAACGTAGAAAGAATTATGCAGGTTCTAATTATGCAGCTAATTCGTAGGTTTCGTCACGTTTTTCTTCTTTGCCGTTATAACAAATAATATTTAATAATAAAAAACCGCAAAGCTAACTATCCTGAACTATTCGTACTCCATTATGATTTTCAATTTTTTTGTATCCACAATACATATTACCTGTAAGTGGCATTGGTGGTCTTTATTAAAACTCATGATTCGTTTTGTAATTTTTTTAATTTAAGCTGTATATATGTATGTATTTACACAGATTATAAGTACGCTTCCTGTAATGTATACATACGATATATCTTCACACTTTCTGTGCCAATGCCATTAAGTATTTAGGAAGTTATTGTTGTGGCGGCTGAATTATCGTCGAGAGAACGTATTGTGTTCATATTTTTAGAAGTTTTAATGGCTGTTTGTTCGTTCGTTCATTCGTTTTTTCTTTCATTCATTTGATCGATTGTTTGTTCATTCCTCGCTCATTGGTTTGTTCATGGGTTTGTTCATTTGTACTTTCATTCGTTACTTCATTCGTTCGTTCGCTCGCTCGTCATACTTCGTTCTCATCGACAGACACTTACAAAGACTGATAGAACTGACAATATCATGTAAGTATTTCAATTAGAATACATAATAATTAATAACTTAACTATTTACCTTTAACAATTAAAATCAACACTGAAACATAAGTTTAGTTATAAGCAGATCCTGGAAACAGAACTAATATGAAACACACACTCGCCAAACATTCGATTTACAATCCGTCTGTCTGCTTGTAAAAAACGGCTCAGTGCTTTTTCATACATCATAAAACGAAACATAAAGTGCAGTAAGAGCCGGCTGACGCTGTCACGTTCCGGGAACGAAATGCGCTGGACATTAAATTTGGTATGCAATATCATTCACATTCGCTCACAGCGCTCGTGGCTGTGGTGCGCTGGCGTGTTGGAAACAATTTGTGACATGAAGTTATATTAACCAAGTTTTAAGTATCTGTTGATGAAACAATCCGATAATCAAATTTCCTTCTGACTCTTGGCTTCATAACAGCAGCGTGACGTGAAGTTCTCCAGCCCTCCCTCCTTTGTATAAGAGATCCACAGCTCGTGTTAGGGCGTAAATTGTTCCTTCAGCTATTATTATTCTAGAAGACACTTAAAAAGTGCGCGTCGTGTAATTGTTATTTTAATAATCAAATAGGTTTTTAGGGCGACATTATTTTCAACATACATAATCAGTAGCTTTATAAGAGAATGATGAATTTAACGTCAGGTTTATACGGATAGAGATATGTATTTGGTACTAGAGGCTCCAGCCTACCCTACAATGTACCTGGCGTGATCATATCGGTTGCCACGCTCGTTTTTACAGCGGATGTGCCTAATGAGGTAAGAATTTCCTTCTGACGTATTCCCGAAGCGCTACGATATCAGGTTCTTCAAGAGACGCGTGAAACGAGCTCTCTTTTAAAGCCGGCAAAGCATTGGCAACGCCTCGGATGTTGCACATGTCCTTAGGCGACGGTGACCGCTCACCATCAGTTGGCCCGTCAGCCTGTCTGTTAGCGTTAACAATAAAAAAATATACATGGTCTATATGAATAACAATGGTATTTTCAAAATTCGAAACAGGAAGTTCTATGTATCATACGTTAACAAATTAATCAGTGTACTAATAGACAGCAAATCAAAGGTTTCCGTGTAACGATCGCAAGAGCACTGACAGATCACTCGCAGGGCGGTACATTGTTAAAGTTTATAAACATCGCTGCGTTTACTGTACGGGGCGGTAAAACGGTGCTGGGACTCCCATATCATATCTGAGAAATACCTGCATCAAATGAAACTATATCGAACGTAATCGTTTACGTTACTGTCAATGTCTAACAAATGATTGTTGGTGGTCAACAACAGCCAGAGTAGAGATGTATGCAGTATACTGTACAAGAAAAGAACTCCAATAAAGGTGTAACTTAAAAATTGTGATGAAATTTTCGCCCCTAAGGGGTAAAACTTAAATTAATTAAACAATAATAATTTGAAAGATTACGAAAGCGACATTTTACGGGCCCGAGGCCAGCTCTGTGATTCACGTGTAAATATTTACGGAGTGAGCGAGACCCGCCAAATGTTTTAATACACAGAGCTATGAAAATCGTAGAAATGACTTATCTTTTTTCTCGACCGCTCACTCGTGGCAAACTCCTCGTGCCTTTGTCACCTTAAAACACGATCACTCTTTACGATATCTATACATACGTAATAGGATATACATATGAATGTACTTTATTTTTATTGTTATGACCTTCTATATCTTTGGAGACCTGGCGCGCTTCTTCCACATTCATCAATCTCTTCAGAACGAAAGCGGCGAGACGTCCGACTCCCTCGTCGCGTAGTGTATAACCTACCTGTACTTTATCCATCAGCTATAGGTACACCGACACTTTGACACCCACTTCTGAAAATAGTCCTTCCCCTAATCAGCGCCACTCCTCCCCCCTCCTAGACCTTCGGAATTCGGTCGTATACTGCTGTCTTCTCCAGGTCGTCCGACCACCTGGCAGGAGAGCGTACACTCTTTTCACCCGCTCGACCAAACGTTGTAACTATAGTAAAACCACCCCCAGATGGCAGCTACCTACCTATGGAGATATATCTGTACGTTTTACATCACTTTATTATTTCGAACAGTGCCATTTCTAAGTCCGCGTAGGTCTTCAGTCCAGGCTCTATCATAAAACGCATTAGGGGCACGAATTAGCGCCTCTAACTTCATTGCCGTTGACCTGCTCAATGCCTTTCCTGATCGCCTGATCCGGTAAATGTGTTAGAGGCTTTAGATTAGGGGAATGAAAATCGACAGGATGATGTTAAAACTGAGTTTAGGCATAGCGTGCGGCCATATTGCTTTTTAAATATGTACATTAATAATAATTTTTAGGGGTTACGGTATGTGACAATAGGCGCGTCTTATTGCCGCCTATTCCGAAGGACGTAAACGTAACTGGTGAAACGTGGGAATGCACTACACTCCTCCGCTTATCCCTTCGAGGATTACAGGTGTGGTGGCCCGTTTTTTTCGTCTTTTTTCAGTTTTTTTTAAAGGTTGCTGCCTACTTCAATGATAATAGTTAGTCTTGAATTAATAAATGAAATTTAATAGTAACCTATCAACAATCATGAATTGTTGTTTTATTAATAATTCTGTTTGGCAACAGCAATTGTGTCGCCATATAGAAACACTAATAAATTAAAGATTTTTCGAAAAAACGTACAAAAAAGGGAAGGTTGAACACGAAGTGCGAAGAATACTAATATATTTTAGATTTTTTCAATTTGTCGTTTCATGATTTCGATACGATTTCTGATAATAGTTTTTATTGAACACATAATCGATAATCTTTACTTACTAATAATTTCTCAAAATAAACCAACCTAGCAAATTTCTGTCATGAACACGAACGCAATTTTTGAAAAAAAAAGTCACATCGCAATAAACACAGCATTTGTTGAGTTACGAGTGCGATGCTATTATAGTACTTATTAAAAAAATGTATATACAACATAAAACTAAACAAATTCAAAATTATATCCCTTGAATAAACATTTTTCCATGTAATCGTAGCGAATGTGTTTTTCCATACATGCAAAACAACACCTTCTGCCCTAACGCATAAAGGTCAAAATTGAAACCCCAACACAGTGAGTTACTCTAACGTAATGCCAATTAAAAATGAATAAAGCCATAATAGAAAGGCAATAAATTGAAGTCTGCAGAAAACAATTTTGTGAAATTATGTGTTTTCAATGTTTTATAACATCATCATACGATCCTTCGGCTACGTCAACTGTAACCCGACTCGTTCGGGACAATCGCTCGCCAATCTCATATTTTATTTAACAAGATATTTCGATATTTTAAAAACAGAACAGAAATATATGCACACGATGCAATGTTCTAATTATAGAGTACTATGATCACGGTGATGATTAAAAGAATGGATAGTGTCTGTTTCATTATAACCTGAATATAATTGATTCACGATATATTAGTTATATGTATTTTTATATATATAAATTTTGTTCAAAATTACTAGGATCATAACAAAAATAAAAAAGATTCGCATATTTTAACCTACCACTACTACACCTTACCACATCTTACCATGTCTTATAACGTAGCTTTGTTGGACGTGGGTCTCTTCTTATAATGAGAAAGGTTAGGCCATAGTCTGCCACGCTGGCCACATGTACGTTAGCACAATTCACAAGCATTAGAGAACATGATTAGAACCGCAGAAATATCAGACATCACCCCAACGTTTTCCTCCTCCGATACAGCGAGTGTTTTAAAATCCAAAAACATGAAAGGATTTTTTCCGACGCACCTATTTATCAACTGGTCCATCTCTTACAATTGTTGTAATATGTTTAATAGCATACATTGTTAATATGTTTAATAGCATACGAGGTTGTCATAACCTCGTATGCTATTAAACATATTAAATAAATACACCTAAAATATTTAAGCTAGCTTTTTTAACGTGTATATCTCACGTAACAACGAAGTGGAAACGATACATGTAAACCAGTCGACTCATGAAACCAGTAAACCTAACATGTGTAATTAAAAAAAAAAAATTTTATCATTTTCCGAGGTCAATTTACGATTATGAAGTTGTTCGGTTTCATCTTTATATTTGGTATCTTTACATTCGCTATCATTATGTTCGCTATCTTTATAATCGCTATATGTATATTTGTTATCTTTAAATAAAGATATCTTTAAATTTATAAACGTTATGTTTGGAACTCGGCAGAAAATTCTCGTTATTAATACGACAGATGACTGATTTTATTGTGTTGTGTTTAAGCATGTTTATTGTCTGTGTGCTCATTATAGCACAATCTCCGGTAAACTTAAACACAACCAACACTACTTACAATAAAACTCATTTTACAGTCTGAAAGAATTACCCGTCAAATATTTAAGCGCGGGAAAATTGAAACTACTTACGGAATAAAAATTTAAATGATGAATACAGAGATAGCACAATATTATAATACTGGCAACACAAAACTTAATTGAGTTACACGTGTGTAATTAAAGTTCTATCGCATCCCATAGCATGCCATTGATTGATGAGTCAGCCGTCAAGCCATTGTGGTTTAAATTGTAACTCTCGGTAATTATCAGGACGGTGGCCAAATTTCGTACATACAATTCGGGACAATCCCCTTTCAAAAAGTATCTAAATTGTACATTTATTTCAATTCTTCACCTATTAAACTATAAACACATTGAATAATTTATTAGTTTATTGACACTTCAGGTCAATTTATGGCAAAATAATTTACAGCCGGTGTGCAAGGATAGAGATATTTAGCACTTCGTACTCTCTGCGTACTCTGTAAGGAAACTGGCGTGAATGACACAGCGTACAAAGAAGATATTAAAATATTGCAATGAAGTCAAAGTTTCGCCTCATTTTCAAGACTACATTATACCAAACGAGATGCACTTTCAAAACGAAAGAATTTTCACCCTTAACGTTTCTGATATTATTGTTCGTTTATTTTATTTCTTACAGTCCTGTTCGTCGACAGTCTTAGATGTCCATGGACAGCAAAGGTCATTTCTAACTACTGTTTGCTGGTATGCTACTCTCTTCACTTAAAAAAGGAATATTCTATTAGTTCATCGATAATATATCTCAATTCGGTACGTGTACATTGAAACTCAAAATTATGGCAACACCTACACATCCCCCGTTTTACATTACAACTTATTTGTTTGTGGGTGATTTTGACGTGTGCACCTGGCAACATTTGTAAGATGGGGGTCCTACCCGAAAGGTCCGCATAGAGCGGAAAATTAACTATTAAATATGTTTCTAAAATAATCATATACCTTTTTTAAATACGTTTATTTTAATTCGTTCGTCTTACTGGAGTTGCAAATAAATAACCAGTAACATTGTCGTAAGTAAATGAGTTATTGTAATAAAGTTATCATTAACAAGTTATTCGAACAGCGGTTATAACTCTAAAAGGAACATATCGTATTAAATATTGAAGCGAAACGCCAAACGTTCCGGGAAGTACGCAGCGCGTCAGACAAAAGGTTGTAAAGATACTCATCGTCTGAGCGTCCGGTGAGCATGGGGCTCTCTCTCTTTCTCTTCCTCTCCCTATTAAAATGAAAGTGAGTTAGCAGCGGAAGCGGTAGCGGAAACCTTTTGGAAGCTTTTTCTAAATATAAATTATAGGAAAATATATTTAAAAAGGTAAAAAAATTTATAAAATATATTTCATATATGTATTTAATTTTTAAATGCAGACACTTATTTTTTATTTTTGTATAATATGGAACATCATCCCGGTTGTTTAAATCTATCATTAAAACAATATCAGGCCCGAACTACCCGAAGAGTAGATGAGACTTGTACACTTCCACGTTTCACCAGCTATGTTATGTAGGTATCTCATGGCATAGGAGGTGAGCCTATTGCAATTCACCGGTTCAGTGGCAGTTTTATCGCCTTTTCTCTTATTTCTTTACTGTGTATGGCATTTAGTACCAGATACAGATATGGAATAATAAAGTCTATAAAAATGTGTCGTAATTAATAAATTTTATTATTTGTCGACAAGACTAAAATTAATAAACAATAATAAAACAACAGTAATAACGGTCATAATAATAAATAATGATATTGATATCCTTTCATAGTCGCTTGGTTGTAGTCGATTTTTATCTTTGAAGTAGTCCTCAGTCGTATATTATAATGTTAGTGTTAGAATAAAATTTAGTATATTATTATTTGTTAAATTTTCGAAATATTTCTTGTACATAAATAAAATCTTCTCAAAAATAAAATTTAAGGACGGCAATAAATCAAAATTTTTTCAACGCGATAAAATTTGCACAAAGGCCAAGTTTAACTTTACTGCAAAGTCAGTTCGCTACATAGACAATTATTCTAATGTATGGCTGTACGTTGAAAGTAAAATGATGAGATTTTTTTATATTTATGCATATTATATTGCAATGGATTGTTTATTTACTAGTTACCAGCTTTAAAATTATTAAATAGTTCATAAATATTGGTTCTGGAAGTTTAGTTGTTGTAGTTCTAGAGTACGTCTATTTATGAAAAACATGACGAAATGAAAAAAGAATTCCATGCTATTCTCAAAAAATCTTCGTTTATTTGTAAGTTTTAGTTTGGTTTTTCGGTTTAAAGATTCTTCATTTCTCATAAGACATAAATACATTGTCATTTATAATATACTGAGAAATTTATTAAATATATCGTTTAATATAGTTTAGGTCGGCGTAATTCACATTTTTAATTCTTTAATTTTTTTTTAATAAGATAATTTAATCTTTTTAAGCAGTTTAAACTTTATATTGAATGTCTTTTTTTCCTAAATACAACAGTAGATATAATATAAAGAAAATGTCTAAACAAAATCGCGAGCACAGCCGCGGCGCCAGCTACGCTGTAATATTTATATTTGTAGGCGTATTCGCTCGACAGAGGCGCAGAGGTTTTTTTACGAGCTTAACAAATCGTGAATTTTAACAATTCAAGCGTATGAGGTCTCAAAAGAAACTGCTCTCGCGATTGTGATCGCTCATAGCTCGACAACATATGCCGGTTTTTACATACATACATACATATATAAACGTAATGTAATATTTGTCTGTTTATACCTACACTTATAATTTGGATTCTTAAAGAAGGAACCCGTGGATTCTAATATTTATGTATCTATATAAGAGACGCAAAAAGTAGGTGTTTAATAAGTTTTTGACAGAGACATTCAAACTCTTTGTTTCACTTTTAAATGAATATTTAGTCGCATATACGGGAAACCGATGCACACTCAGGTATTCCAAGGCAATATATGTGGGTAGTTTTAAAAATATGACAAAGGAGTGCATGTAAATGTGCATTGATTTACCTTAAAAGAAAAATATTAAATAACATACCATCACGCCTGCATACCCGCGAAGGGATGTACAGAAGAGTGAAGTACACTCCACGTTTCACACAATAAATAATAAAAAAACATATTAAATAATAAAACTATATACAACAACGCTTGTTCTCACCCAACCAAGAACACACCTTTAGTTTACATCGGTACAAATTAAAACCGGTAACTAATTGTGGTACGCAGATTACATCTCATTCTGAACCACCTACGAACATAAGTAACACGATTAGCCAATACGAACTAATTACTGCCAGTGCCAGAGGTCAAAAAACCGGACAAATAAGCTGAATCAATCACACGAACACAATGCCACCTCATTCTTATCTCTCGAAAAACTATAAATTACATTTTGAAAAAATTTTCCCGCTCATTATTATCCGCCATTTTAGATATCTTGAAATGTCATTAGCATTATAAATGGCGCTGGAGGTTACAGAGACTACTTTAAATAGACATGCCAGCTGTAAATCACGGACTAGTACATATCCATGCAATTACATATTTGCCGGCCTCTCTTTGGTCTGCGCGGCAAATCATGGTCACAACGTTTCTCATTCTGAGAGTCCCATTAGCCTTGTCCAACACTGAAACTACAAAAGAGTTGATAATGGTGAAATTGTTGCAAAAATCTAAAACTACGTACACCGAATTTACTTACATATACATACTACATTTAACACTTCATCATAAGATTTATACTAATAGGTTAAAAATACAAGTAATTTTTAGACTTATTTTTATAATTTAAACATCTTTTTATTAAAATGATTACGCTTAAACATTTAAATGAGCTGGTAACATTAAAAATGAACAATACCCGTATTGTAATTTCTACTTCATATAAGCTCTGTGCGCGCGCCATAATGTGCGAGTATTGCCACAATGGAAAATCATAAATCAAGTGTCAGTTTGACAGTCGTTGAAAAGAGGTCCGTCAATGCATCGATGCAAAACTTTTAAAAGACTTAGGCTTTTTTCTTTCCGCCTTTGATTAATTGTAGAAAAAGGCAACGAGTTTTTTTTCTTCTCGTGCCGCCTTTACGGCATTCTATATGGCGTGAACTAAATGACGTTACACGTAAATAAAATAGCGAAATAAATGTCTTGGGGCATCTCCACACGCGGCCATTTAATTCCAAAGTACCCAGAGCTTGTACTATGGTACAATCAGACGGCTGATGAACTACGAATACATCTACATAATATAAACATTTATTTATTTTTTTATTTATTTATTACGAGTACAATTTAGATTATATCTATCATAACTGATGTCCCAATTCGATAGCATAGTCATTGTCAATGGTACAAATGTACAATCAAAATGTCAAAAAATTAAAAAGTTACAATAATAAAAATGTCAATGTATATACGTATTTTCACGCCCAGATATATAAGAAAATATACGCTGAACTCTCAAATATTAGTTCCGAATGGTAAACGATTCAATACGCCTTAGTTTAGCAGTTAGGTCCATTAGCAGACCAACGAACCGTGTAGATCTTAATGATAATAGCAACAATTGATTTATGTCATCGCGCCAGGTCTCTTACGGGGTAGGCAAATATCGCCATCCTTAGAGACCTGTCTTAGATCTTTGATCCCATAGTAGGTCACAATTTGATATAGTCAAAATCTGTCACCAGTGGAGCAGAGCAGATCGCATTAGTGTAACTACATACCTTTCTAATTCCAAATTGAGCTAATTAGCAGCCATGACCAAACAACATAAATAATGAATCAGACAAGGTTTCAGACTATAGACCGACTAGCTCTTAAAAAGCTGAAATAGAACTCATAATGAGTAGTTTTCATATTGACCAAAACGAGCTCAACAGACTACACAAGACCTTACATCTTTTAACATTAACACCATGTCTAAATTGATGACTAAATTAGTATAATACGAAGAAGACAGGTATTCAGGTGTAGATCGTGCTGAATGGACCCATTCTGATCTGATTATGATCATCTGACACGTATTTGAAGTTATTGCTAATAACTTATCAAGCAATCCCTCTATGCACTGTGTGAGCATTATTCTTTATAGATAATAATATAAACACATATTTTTCTGTGATCGCTGTCTATTTCTTAAGAAACCTGGCGTCTAGATATCAATTATATATATGTACATATAGACAATAATTCTTTGTTATACCTACAATAAGTTTATTCTAGTATAACTTTAATTTTAAATATAGTCTACTCGATGTTCCTCTACGTTCATTGAAGTGCTCAACCATGTTAGTCTTAGTCTGAAAAGGTAGGTACTTATGGCCTGGCCTTATTTTAGGACATCTCCGATTTCAACACAGTAGACATGCAATCTTTTTTTTGAACTAACCATTCACACTAGCCTTATATATATTTGCATTACTTTCCTATCGTTCTTATATGACCACACCCCCTAAGCATCTATCTCAATCCTATTGACGATGATAATGAGCTTCATGGCCGCTTCCGACTACGGCGACATAACATGTGCTCAACGGTTCTTGCATTGCTCGTGTGTTCTTGCATGATTTACATATCCTATCTTTGTTATAAACTTCTAACATTAAATACCATCATGAAAATAACATGCCTGCCCTATTCACTCCATTTTTCACACCGCATCGTTGTCTGATCGCATCATACATAATTATACCAGCTGTGCCCACTTCACACGTACTTCTTAATGTTTTACGATCTGTTTATAAATGTTAACCTTTTAAATTGTCCGTTCTTCAAGACATTTCTTAAAATATTTTACGTGTGCTTAAAAACCGTGACTTGCCATTTATTGGGACACAGATTAGTGAACGTTTGTGAAATATTAACTAATATCATTCAGACCCGCGGCTGTACCTGAATAAATGAAACTTTCATTCAGCCTTTTATTTATTTACTATAGAGAATTTTTAAATATTTATCTATATAGTACGGATATTTTCAATAGCTACCAAGTGTAGTGTGAAAATTAGAAAAAAAAGAAGCCGAAAATATACTAACTAAGTACTTACTTAATGATTATCACTCGAAATATATAAAAAACTGTATAGTTTATCATCGAAACATCGAAACATTCTGAAGACCTCCATCATCAACCCTTTTATGTTCGACACGGGTCTCCTCTCAGAGTGAGAAGGGTTTCGACTGAAGTAGTAAAACTTTAAACCGTTTATTACTATTATACATAAAGGATTGTTAATACATTATAATGAGTACATTGATGTCTGATGGGCAAGCAGAAGTCTGAGACCAGCGCGAGTACGAGAGAGTGATAAATGTAGAAGCACGTCAGCTCTGTAAGGACAGATAAGTACATCCTACCTACCGCATAAGGGACATGCCACGACTATATAATAATATTGTACGTACAAACTCATATCCAGTTCCTGTTTTATTACCTACTTGTTTAACAAAAAAAGCAATGCTTTTTGCAGACAGCCTTTTGGTTATAATTGGTTGTGATGAAAAGAAAAATGACTAAACGGATTTATTCACACGGCAAAGTTATGAGTAATAATTAAACCATTTTTAAGTGTAACCAATTAATTACAAGTGTTTTTTTACAGTACAGGTATCTTCAAAAGGATATTTTATATGAAAAATAAGGGTATCCCCGTCTTTCTCTGTTTGCAATTTGGTCTGATCAGTCCAATGTTTGACAATAGGCTTACACCATATTCATACCCCATGGACAAACCTCAAATGGACCTTTCTAGAAACTACCTAACTATTTAGAACGAGAAATATATAGAAATAAGAAATAAAAGACATGATAAAATAAACATCGTAAATCAGATGCACTGCACGTGCGCTAAACTAAAGCCAGCATATTGTTACCTACCGCATCAGGGAGACCATATACAATATAAAAGTTAATATAATATCGATGTCATTATGAAATTCCTTCGTGATAGAACAAAAAAAGATAAAGCGAAAAAGTGTATTTTTTAATGCACGACACTCTTTAGCCTGTGCACTTTTGTTTTTGCAACACGCAGGCTAATGCGTGCCATGCATCATTGTTCCAAAACACACTGTTATCGGTTGCAATGTTTCAAGTCGCGCGCTGTCTTTGCCTCGCGCGGGGTTCAAACCTGATAATGGACTCGTGACGGGACGATCAAGACCTTTGTGCCGATAAAAAATAACAAGGAGTTCGAAAAAACTTAAGCCAAAACGCTTCACATGAAGAAATATTCGCAACAAATTTTATAGGTATACGTGAGCGCATCGAATATTTTTTTTTGCTATAATACAAGACTGCTTATTTTTTTTTACCTTATTACGGACGAGCTGCATGATAAACCTTGCTAGAAATTATGGCCTCCAATCTCCAACTCGCATGCTCAGCTTGGGACTTATGTAGAGAAACTCCTCCGAGCCTATATCCAGCAATGGACTAAGAAAAGTCTACGATATAAAAAATAATCTGTAATAACCAGGCTATAACCAACCTACTAATAATCAAGCGACTTCCGAGCTTATGACAAATGCATTCCAGAGAGGCAAGTATAAAAATAAACTTCCAACGCGGAGAAGGGCTCAACTTAAGCTATTAAAAAACTTTGTGCACTTTAAGCTCACGTCAAAGGCCAGACAATAAGTGGAAGTGACCCGTAAAACGTGACCCATGCGAGGTGACCCATTTAAAATCTAGATCTGTGATAGGAACTGGGTAGTCTATTTATGATCAAGTTTGTTTCGCACTTAAAATAAAAATGCCTTTTTTAAACTTCATTTTCTGTAGTTATATTTCTAAATTGTCTGTGTAATATCGCGCATTCATAAAATACAGCTGATAGATATATATTTTGTTGAAATATTGTTTTTGTCTTGCCACACTACTTACCCCATTATCAAATCTAATATTACATCCTGTTTCCATATTACTTAAAAATGCTTGCGGTATTCTCTTTGCTTAAGCACAGCCTTCACATTGGATAATAGCAGCAAATATGGCTGCCGTGTGGCAACAATCGCTGCGACAAACATATGACACGACACGACGTACGACAAAGCCTGAACTTTTTTTCCGATATCAATGTAAGACGCGTTGTGTAGTATAAACAGTAGTGACATTAGGGTCCTGTATATAGGCAGTACGGGTGGCCTCCCAACGATACCGGGATTTATTTGGTAGTGAGATAAACATCCAACAACAAGCCACTTACTATCCACGAAAGTTGTACTATCCATGAAAGTTCAACAACCTATTAATTACCGCACATGAACGTATTAAACAAAATGGCCGACTTCATTCATTCACGGTAAAGCTTAAACACTCGTTAATGGGTAAGTTCTAGAAATATCTAAACGCGACTCTATGGCACACGTTAAGGTCGTAACAGACGGAACTAGGATATATATTATAGCAAGTCATACATATGTATTACAATATATCTTCTATAGCAACTCTCCAGTGAACACGCTTTTAGCTATAACATATATTTCTTTCTTACGTCATTAAAACCTCTCATCAGATATAGCAAGATATATCTTGATATAGCTATACATTATTGCGCAGTTATTACTGCAAATATATTTAATGGAATAGCGACCATCTGTTGGAGTTTGTTGCAATATAATATTATAGCACAATACATCAATATAATGTGTATATTAGAACTCCGTCTGTAACGACCTTTAAGTTCATTCAAAGGACGATTAACTCTTTAACTTAGCGAATTGTTCTCAATAGTGGTAATGTATAGCCCGCAGTAATGTTCGCAATAACTGCTGTTTGTACAACTGCTGAGGGGACCAGAAGGAGACGCCTAAAACAATAAATAGTCCCCTAAGAACAGACCGGAACGGATAAAACTCGGGATATAATACCTATGACAGAGCCAACGCGGTCTATTGTTCACAAATAAACCTACGCGAAAATAGTCTGGTGCGCTAAAACAAAATGGCGGATCTTACGTCGGTCTATACTTAACAAAGTCAGCTGTATATTTGAACGAGTTGTCTATTTATACAACATACTTAAAGTAGTATATGCTACATGTTAACAAGGAAAACTTTTATGAGAAGAACGAATGAATGAATGTAAGTGAAATGAAATGAATGTAAGAAGCGCATCAGGTCTCTAAGAGTACAGGTATTGGGCACTCGATGCTCTCTGATTATGCTGTGGAGACCTGTCATGACGACGTAATAATAAAAATATAATGAAAAGGTTCTGAAAAACCATTATTTAGTCATAATTAGACTGTATTTTGTAGTAATAAACTAAATATAAATTACATAAAAAACAACTCGAAGCTGAATTATCATGAATCTCGAAGCCATATAACAGATTAATATAATAGAAAAAAAACTCTTTATGTTATGGTATAGGTACTTCCTATTGAATAGCGAATGAGACTTTGTTATAGATCTCCCTATTCACGCAAAAGTTCTAAGTTTGATTTTCCAGACTGACCAGAATGTGATACATAGACTGATTTCATACTAAACATTCACCAAGAAATGCAAAGAGAAATATGCCTAAACAATACAAATCCAAATTGAATCTTATTTATTCATACATAAATGTCATTTTACCTACCATTTCACATTACATGACTAATGTAGCCTTGAACACAATGTACTGCCTATACAGCGTCAGCGTAGATTGATGGAGATAATAGGATAATAGCTAACCCTTCAGTCAAAAGTTTTCGGACTGCCGTTAAGGGCATGGAAAAGTTTAACGATCGATTTCCACAAGGAACTTTCGGGGCTAACTACTTCCGCTTTCAGTTTCTAGCACTCAACGTGAAGGAAGACCCTGTCAGCTGTGTGACATGCTTAGCATACTACTTAAAAGTATATCTTTGATAAATAAAGTGTTACAATAATGAGTCATCATCAACTCGTTCATAGTTCCAGAGTTGGACATGGGTCTCCTCTCAATCTCCGACCAATATGAGAAGGTTTAAGGCCGTAGTCTGCCACGCGGGCAAAATACGGGTTAACGCTGTAATAGAAAAGATCATCACCATCACCAGCCTGTCTGAGTTCAATGCTGCACATGAGACCCCTCGGGGGAATATTAGAGGGAGGGGAAAATAATACCAAATATTTAATAATGATTATAATGTGATTGTCTTTGTTTAATGTAATCGACAATGTCAGTTGCTACGTATTTAAAGAGTTAAATTAATTTATCAAAATCATGTAACGTTACCACGTAAACTCTGCTCGTCACGGAAATGTTTGTCCCCGCTGAAAATAGAACTCAAAACCTCAACAAAGCAGTCAGCGCTCTCTCCTGATCCCTATACATAGGTATATGTCACAATATTATTAACCGTGTCTGTGGCCCAATGCTGATATAATGTTAGATCTTATATCACAGGCATAAAAGAAAAGTCCTCTTAAATTAATGCTATTAACGAGCGCCATTTTGTTTATAAAAACAAATCAAAATGGCGTTCCGGTGCTAAACGCCAATATGGCGTCGTAGTAATTAGAATGTTGGATATTATGCGCCGTTTGACCTAAATGAGACTTTTTCAAACCCAATACCTAGAATAACAATTTTATTCCGACACATGGATAAACAACACATTCACATGTGTTGTTTAAACAAGCTTCACAGCTTGGAATTTCCAAAATACTTAATAGCCGCAAGGTCATGGACAACTGTACATATGTATTAAAACGAGACCTTTCTGTTCCAAAAACTACATAAAACTTAGTGGACCTCACTATGCATCATGGAGCCAAGCTGTCATAAATTCAAAAATAAGTATATCAAGTGAGAACTACCAACCGAATTATCAAATCGTTTTATAGAACAGTGTAAAAATTATCACCTTTATAACCAGAGTCACAGCGTTGCAATTTCTTTGAAGACATTTAATTTACGGCTATAAAAAAGTTGTAAGTCCCAGCAACAAAAAAAATAACTCGTGGGACCACAATATAAAAGTGGACAGCAGTAACGATGATTCTATGTTGTTTAATGCAAACCATTGAAATTACGCGACCTTATGTCCCGGCATTAAGGCTCACTCTGCTGTGAAAGTTGGGCGATGACGTCACAGCTCTATCACAGTTCTTAATCAGTGATAAGGAGTTTTTTTATTACACGGCACAGTTGAAATGGTCGTGTTATCTACAAGTGTGTTTTCGTTGTTCTTTATGTTATTACTAACATTAGGCAGATTTGAGATCTCCGCTGATTTTTCGAAAACGCTCACTTTTATTAAGTTATTCTGCTTTTTGTTACGCTATAAAAGTAACGTCATGCCTGTAGTTCCTCGAATAGGTAGGCAGAAGACCGTAGCACACTTTCATGTTTCATTAGTTACGTCCCACCTTGAAATAGAAGATGAGCCTATTGTAACACATTCTTCGTTTTTCCATTACTATTTATTATTATTATATCGTCACGCCAGGT
>DWME01002355.1:0-21138 GCA_018244795.1 Parelbella ahira ahira | reverse complement strand
ATATGCAATAAGTTACCTTCGTATCTTAAAAACAAAGCTGGCCTTGTTCATGGGAAGAAACAGTCATTTTGGAGGGGGTGCCACGGTGCGTCATGTAGTGTGCAGGGCGGCAGTCGGGCGGCGGGTCTCGGTAGTCGAAGGCGCACTCGTCGTAGGCGCAGTAGGGATGCTTGACGACGTAGTCGGCGGTGCGGTCGTAGGCGTAGGGCTCGCGGTAGTAGTAGTCGAGGCGGTCGTGCGAGGTAGAGGCGGAGGCGCAGGCCGAGGCGGCGGGCGGGAAGTCCTCGCGGTAGTTGCGGTAGAGGTCGGCCAGCGCCGAGTGGGGCGCGGAGTGCGTGGAGGCGGAGGGCGGCTGCGTGTGCCCGTAGCCCGACGACGAGGACGGCTGCGCGTACTGCGTGGGCGAGTCCGTGAACCGCAGCGGCTTCTGCTCCTCCATTTGCACACTCGATATCTGCCGACCGAACGTTGCTTCTGAGACGGCTGCATAGTTATGGCATGGTGATGTATGAACGTTAGATAGAAACAGATATTTTGTTATTCACGAAATGTAAATCTCCTAAGTAGAGGAGGTGTACATGTAGCACAGCAGCGAAACTATAAAAGGCTGCTGATGATGACCCCTGGAGGCGAGTGGCGGGAGTGTGGCGGGAGGGCAGTACCGGCGAGCCGGTGAGCGCGGAGAGCGGCGCGCGCAGGTGGCGCGCGGGCCCGTGGTACGTGTTGTGCGCGTAGCCGTAGCTCTCGTACGCGCCCGCGCCCAGCGCCTCCGCCTCCAGCTCCGCCCTGCGCGGGGACGGGCACGTTCAAAGTAGGGATCACAATTCACCACAATCAGCTGAAAAATTCTGTTCTAAGGCGTTTAATATAATATACAAAATCATCGCTGATGTCATTTGTTATGTCTGATGTCATCAGCGATGATATTGACATTTAATTGGTAGAAGAGTAAAAAACTTGGGTAATAATTCGGGTACAATTTGTCGCACCATATCATCAGCAACCAATCCAGGTAATTGGCGCGTTCTAAGCTATTCGTGCGGCGGTACCTGCGCGGCTGCAGCGCGGGGTGCAGCGGGCTCACGTTGGAGACGCGCACGTCGTAGCCGGCCGCCACGCCGCCCAGCAGCGCCGCCATGTTGTACAGCACCAGCTCGATGATGCTCGGCTTCTTGTAGCGGTACCCTGCAACGTGCCCCGCCGCTTTACCGATGCTTCTACCTACTCCATTATACCTCGAACACCATTCAGCGTATCATTCGACCTATTTTAAGAACTTGTGGAAATATAACTATTACAGAATTTCCGCCCTTAGTTGGCAATATTAGCATTTCTGTAATCTAGTTTGATGGGTCATAAATTGACGTGTTGTGACAGATCCTTAGAAGCAGCAACGCACTTGTGACAAATTTATGACACATAAAAAACGTATGCAGGTTAAATTAAGATTGTAAACCAAAATATATGATAAGCTATCATATCTGTCGCCCAGACTTTGTTCCACTAATTAAAAACACAAGACCACGAAACAAGAAAAGAAAACACAATCTACAACACTAACCCAGTGGCAATTTATAAATGTCACACGCCACAGTGAACATTATAAAAAATTATAAACAGTCTCATAAAATTGGAAGTACGTGCCCCTAGGATTCGATCTGCAGACTCCAAAAGCGTGAGATTAAAATCTAAATCGATCTAACATTGCTCACACAGAGCGTATTTGACACAACAAGAACACATTTTGAATATAATTAAGATTGCCACGGAAGAGCATCCTCACCTTCGGTGCTATATAGAGTCGGCATCGGTATAGTATACCTGGCCGAGCCCAGCGGATACTCGGGCCCCCAGTCGTCCGGACTGAAGTCTGTGTAAGGAAGAAAACAACCTATGTGAATGGAAAACATAGGCGGAGTTAGTTACAGCTAGTGCGAGCCGCCGCGGGACGGGAACCGTACACATGTACTTATACACCGGGCGAAACAACATTAGGGCAGGTTTCATATTACTGGATATTATGAGAGTCAACTGTTACGTCAAAAATGTGAATGCCCTAAATTTTAATTGTTTTCTAAGATGTTTGATAGTCATTCATTAGGTACAGTTGTACAGGCTCAATAGTTTCATTTCCAATTATTACTACTTCATATCTATTTCGGTGCACGGGGCAAACAAATTTTTGATATTTTATGTTTTATAATTTAGTATTCAGGTTACAAGAAAAACAATGCATAATTAATTGACCTCTATTATGAGTTAAATTTCAAATACAGAACACATAAATTAATGAACGAAGAGTATATAGACAATAATAACTCGTTCAAGGCATAGACATTGCGAGTATTCAGTCTTTTATTTTATTAATAAAGTGTTATTATTTTCAAGTGGCAATACAGAAGTTTTGTTACATTGCAATTCCAATGAAAGAAATATTTCAAAATAACAATTATTTTTCACGTCAATGGTTTTTTTTTTCATTTTTATCTCGAGTGCATAAATACAGTACATGCGAAATTCGTGATACTAGAGGGCTACGGTCTATACATGCCACACAGTTCATTTCAGTTCTAATACAAATAAAGCAACATAAAAAGCTAAACAAAACGAAAAAAAAGTGAATAAACGAGGAATGTGTCATACTTACTTGCACGCGGGCGCGATGTTAATATATAGTTACGGTTACCACTGACTCTTCGGCGTGTCGCCTTCCCCATTAGATAGCCGCGGTGAGATAAGCTGAAGCTTTGTTTTTAATTTCACGTACATTTTTGTTTCTCGGTTTCACCCTTCACCAGTATTTTTTTGTTCTATCCGTTCCACGTCTATCGTCTATCCTGTGATCTGTCTCGTCTCACGATCGTTCTCTCTCTCGTGTTAAGGGGAGGGATGTTAGTAGCTATCGATTAGTAGTCCCATGTTAAAAAAATACACCAGCTTCGATTTTATGGAAAAGGTTTATTTGATATATAAAAAAATACTAAGTATATAACGTATAAAAGAACCAGATCACCGAAGAGTTTCAATATCGATCACTTTCCAATTATTTTTTTTTATACATTGAAAAAAAAAATCAGAGCGACGCATCGAACAGTCGAGTCGAATCGTCGGGAACGAGCGAGTCGAGTCACATCTAAGCCTCTCGTAAAGTCCACCACCACAGGAACATTGGTTACTGCCGAGTGTTACAGCGGAAACTGTCTAATTTTGTACTATTATATACGTACACACTGTACTCTACGGGCTCGCATTGGAAGCCTACGTGATACCACGTACCACTCGGTACTAAAAGTCCGTATTAAAATCATTTTAAGACACATCGAACGAATCACAACCGATAACCGATTTGTTATAGTAGTACGGAGATATTTTTCGGATGTAAAATCGCTGGGCATTCCATTTGGTTATTTTTTTTTAATTCGATTATTAATTATGACCGTCCAAATTCATTATCAAGATAATCGTGACAGGAAACAAACGCTGTTAACATAAAATAAAACAAAATATTTTGATGCTCTGTATAGACGCCTACATTTGAATAGGACTATCTCCGTTCGTACCGAGATTATGATATAACGATCAGATAGACTTCCAAACACAAACTATATTAGACCATTGTAAACATTTGAAAGCGTGCCATACGACATGGTGATAGAGACGAAGCGAAGTATCATACAAACTAACGAATACGTAAGTACGACAAATACATATATAAAAATAATAAAACGTCTTATTGTACCGTATATAGCGTAAAACTATGAACTGAGAAGCATGCATAGCGCTTACATTTAACTGTATGAGAAAAATAAAACAGGCTGGAAGCAAACAAATGCTTACAATTTACAAAAAAAAAAATATTAAAAACTGTCAAATCGATACTAGCCTAGGAAAGTAATAATAATACAAACAGCTCAGTAATAAAATATAAAATCTAAGATACACGCACATGTCAACACATAACCAATGGATATCACACAACAATCAAATTCCAAAACGCTCCCTGTCCACAAATACGATAACTACAGTAATAATAATTAGCTAGGAGACACACAGCCGCGCGGCGACGTTTGTGACACTCGCGGAGTAACATCGACCTACTTCTGTATCACCTAAACGCTACTATTTTCAAAATGCAATCGTTTTCGATATTTTTGCAAACCGGGCGGGCTATTTCTAAATGCTCGATAAATGATTTGTTTTTTTTTTCAGTTTAAACTGAAAATTAGTGTTATAGTGGCTATAGTCGGTTTTAGTTGGTACCGGCGATCAAATAGAACTTTCTAGAAATGTAAGACCAAATATACTGGATGTTTCATCAGCAACGAGTCGATTGTACTATCAAACATCACTTATAAATCAATGAATATCATTTGTAAAAATTTTAGTTCCTAAAATTATTTGTCATATAAAATTGTAGAACAGATTGAGCGATTAAAATATCCGATGAAAAACTACATAAATATAATAAAACCAAGGCATCGATATTTCGCACTACTAGTACACGCTTAGTTTACGATATTACACAATCTGAAGCGCACTAAGCAGCCCGCCCGGTACGTTACCGCTGCGAGAACAAAACGAGCACGCGTCAAAAATTCACAAGACAGAAAATAATATACTCACAGGGGTACGGGAGGCTGTCCTGAGACGTTCCTTTAGGGCGGCAAGAACAAAAGACACAAAAAGGTCGAAGTTAGACAACATGTTGGAACAGGCCCGTGCGCGCCGGCGGAACCACTCCACACACATATTTTTTTAGTTTTTTATGTTTTTTTTCTCCGTCCGGCGGCCGGCAAGATACTCATTGACCCTCCGGTCGGACAGACCGTACCGTTGTTTCAAGTCTTTTACATGGGAAACTATACGCTAACATTAATCGTAATCATGCTATGTATATACCACTTTTCTAACTTACATAATTATGTTATATTGTGTTGGCCATATTTTAGTTTTAATTTTTGGGTACTTTACAGGGCAACTTTGTATAAAAGGTTGCCTTCTCTAGGACACAGTAGTTCACTGGAAATTATAATTTCTGCGTGTTCAGAACCATTAAGCAAACGCGTACAATGTTACTTGCGTAATTGAACACTTCTCACCAATCGATTGTATGACCGTTACTTTGCGAATATTAATGTTAATTAACTAAGCTAAAGTTATCCTGCAATAAGTGACTTACAGTGGATTATTGCAGAATAATAATAGCTTAATTTATTACTATTTGCAATTCAATATAATAATTTTATTTATGCATTCTTATAAATTAGTAAATATTACCAAAGTGTCCAGTTCTTTAAAAAGTATTCAATAATTAAACTTTCACTTGTACTGGTGGGTGACAAATCATTTGCATAAGTAAAATATGGGCAGCAAATATTGTCATTTTTATAAATGCGGCATAATATATACACAAGATTTATTTATAATGGGACTATTGTCATACATTTTCAAACATCAGATTGGGCTAAAATAATTGTATTAATTATATACACATAAACATTAATACTAGGGATGTGCCGACTATAACAACAGACTAGCCTATTAACAGGCTGTAAAAGGGCCGACTAGTCGGCCAAACCGATCACTTGATCGACGAGTCAGTTTTTAAGGGAGTACCTTGTTTTATACATACTACTAAAACCAAATGTTTTACTACTACTAAAACTAAAACATACTACTAAATGTTTATTGAAGATAAAAAGGTAATATATTACTTTGTTTGTTAATCGAGATACAAATTTTGTTTGATAAATGTCAAAGATAGGTTTTTTTACAAGCAAGTAATTTTAGAAACTGATTACCTAAGAAAAGGTTACTTCTTTACATTTAAAAATGTGTAAGACTAATCATATAAAGATATGTTAATAAGCAATCAACATTTTTTTATTGTAATTCCCGCTACATATG
This sequence comes from Parelbella ahira ahira, assembly GCA_018244795.1. NCBI lineage: Eukaryota > Metazoa > Arthropoda > Insecta > Lepidoptera > Hesperiidae > Parelbella > Parelbella ahira. Next base: position 15,231 of record DWME01002355.1, on the reverse strand, counting down.
TATATTATATTGACAAATACATACAGAGTAAGAGGCCGATTAGTCGCCGACTGGTGGCCGACTACAATACTGCCGAATAATCGGCTTTACCGACTAGTCGGCACATCCCTAATTAATACACATGATTTCTAGTATATTGTATAGAAAATGGAACATTAAAAAGCTTTAATTTCTAATATTTTTTGTAATATTAAACACTATTGTACATAAATATAAATGACATAAGAATACAGGTCAAATTTGAAAATTATATAAATGTTTTCTATGATGTATATCAACTGTATTATAATATGGATATGCCACTGGTCTTATCACTATGACTAACATAACCTAATACGAAATAAGTCTTTTTTATTTTTTTTCTCAATACCCTTACAACATAAAACTTACAGACTATTATCAAATCCTTGGAACTTACTTGGAACTTTGAACTACTTATTTACATAATATTAATTGAGATTATAAAATGTGCTCGAGGACGAGCGAGAGGGCAACAATCAAAATTTATTTTTCATAACAAGAATAAAGTCGATTTTATGAATATTCATTTTGTCTCACGAAAAGTAAAACGGAAGATATGTGTCGTATTGTTTTAGTGAACGAATTTAGAAAAAAAGATTAGGTTAAATCATTTAAATCAAATGCACGTTGCAGGAGGAATGTGTTAGTAGAAATGATATGTATTCAAAATATGGCATCAATTTTGTACGTTTCCTGATAAACACTTTTAATTCTAAGCAAACATACGACTTTGTGAGATCTTATAATGTTTAGGGTTTTGTGGCAGATAAATCATGTTTTGACATTTTTTATATTCCCAAACATTTCCAGGCATTTTTAACGACCATTATTTACAACATATGTCCGTACAATAGACTTGGTAGTTTCGATTAGAAAAATGTGTTTCATCCACCAATCCAGAAACGAGAGACTCGTCGAAAATGTTTCGTTTCGTTTACTGACTTCCTCCTTTACCAAATTGGTCCTACTCGTCTCTGAGTAGTTCGGTAGTTTCCGAGCTGAGATTGCCCGCGACCGCCAACAGTCCGGCGAGACTGTTCGAGCGAAAGCTCTTCAGGAAGTTTCTCTTGGCGTGTCCCGGGCCGCCCTTGATCGTCTTATCGACGGGGATGTCGAACACGGCGTCGTAGTGGTTGGGCAGGTCGGCAGCGGAGGTGAACATGGGGCACAGCAGGAAGCGGTCGGGCCGCGGGCGCTCGTTGTCGGCCAGCAAGTCGTCGTGGCTGCCGGCGCGGCGGCGCGCGCGCTCGCCCGCGCCCGCGCGCGCCTGCGACTTGGAGCGGCGCCCGTCGCGCGCCGCCCCCGCCCCCGCACCCGCCCCCACTGTGCGCGCGTCCGATACTTATCGATGCAAACGATACACGTTTTTAATCTCGCACATTTTTGCTCCATTTCAGTTATGCTAGATTACATCTCATAGATAAAATGTTGGGAATTTCATAAATTTGCTATTACAATTTGATTACAAAATGATTAAGCAACCATTACATATAATGTATCTTGGAAATGTTGGTAATTTTATACATAAACATTTTGTTATAGATTTGAGTAAGAAACATTACAGCAAATAACAATCAATAAGACAATATAAATACATACATACAAATTTTATAGAATCGATACGTAAAAAATTGTGCGAAGTGTACCTCTGAAAAAATGTATAAGTATACTTTACTGAAATCATGAATGTTAAAAAAATATTTGTCGATATATCGAATTGCGCTAACGGTTACTTTGAGGAAATAACCTTCACATGTGACAAAATATTGAAAGAAATACATTCCTAATACAGAACCAAATGAGTACACAGCTACCAGAGCGGTAGCTATAATCACCGTGTGTTTCTATCAGAAGTGTGTGGTGTGCGGTGGTGCGGTACGTACCGGCGTGCGGCAGGCGCGCGGGCGGCGGCGGCGCGGCGTGCGCGGCGTGCGGCGCGTGCGGCGGGTGCGGCAGGTGCGGCGCGGAGCAGGAGGGGCGGTGCGCGCGCGGCCGCAGCGCCGGCAGCGGCAGGTGCGCGCGCGCGCGCTGGTGCCCGGTGGACGGGCCCCACGTTTTGCCCTTCACGCCGTCCGCCGGCACTGCCAAGGGAAACAATTGTTCATTACTCACTTTTTGCTCTTTGGGAAATTATACTCTAGAGAGCTAAGGTAACCGACCGACCACATTCTGTAATACCTAACTACTATTTAAAAGTCAGAGAATATTCTGATCGAATGCTCTGAACTACAATATTAATTGATCAAGAGGACTCACGTGCTATAGCTCTCATGATGGCCGGCGACCCGGGCGGGGTGTCCTTGGCGACTGCAACTAGCTGCTTCACACTCGACTCGTCATCGGATGGCCTGACTGTGAGCGTGTGTCGGAAGTCGAGAGGAGACGATATCGTGTCTTTCTTGAGGAGCTTCATCCTGCTAAATTTGCCTGAAAGCCACATGAAATGTTCACATTAAAATATGAAAGTTCTATCTCTCTCAATCTGCATCATCTTAACAGATTTCTTTAATCTGAATCAGAAATGGAAAGCAAAGAGAAGGCTGTGTGTGAAGATGTTAAGGTGTTGGGAGAAAATTATGCGAATGAGTTATTAAACCTGCTTGTTATAAACATCTAAAATGAGAGGTTAATGAAAATAAATATTTGATTCTAAGGGAGCTAGGTATAAATAACTCATACTTTCCTTAATACAAAGCACAATCACCACATTCAATTTTCAAGTTCAGTTATACATAGTCCAGTATACAATAGCGTCATATTAGTGTGCTAACCTATTCCCTGTGGCTTTTTTCTTTCGGTCTTCCGGATTTGGTGTGGCCTACAGAGCTGATTAAAACTATAAATTTTACTTTTATTAATTTGAATTTGTGTGTCTCCTTCTTAATGGAAGACAAGAATTTGTAATTGGATATATTCCTTACTGTGCCTACTGAGCTAAATACTAATTGCAGTTATAATTAAATTGTTTATTAATCTTGTAGACAATGCCTCATCAAGTACATATAAGACATAAAAAGAATAAGAATTTGTGAGTGTCTTCTGGTAAAAAATATGAAGTGAACGGCTTATGGGTTAAAACCCGTTTAAGTCCAGCAGTAGACCTAGGCAAGCTGATGATGAATATGATGATAGGCTAAAACCGACCTTTTCTTTTATTAGGCTGCGGCGGCTGCGTGTGCGACATGTTGCTCGCGAAGATGAGGATGTGCAGCTCCCGCGCGGCCAGGTCTATCTCGCGCATCTCTAGTTCGCGCTCCTTCTGCGCCAGGTTCTGCTCCAGCAGCCGCTGCTGCAGCTGCGCGCGCGTCAGCTCCTCCTCACGACACCGCAGCTCCTGGCGACGGAAAGGTACACTGTCTCAAGCCCCAAGTAATGTGCCCGGCCAACGATGGACGTAATAAGGGTTGGCATAATCAGCTAATAATATTTTGCACACATAAAATATCGACTGTTCTTACATTAGTTTTTTTGATATTCCATTCATTTCATATATAAGCCTCAACAATGTAAATTCATATTGAAAATATATGTAGTTATTTACAGGGTATCTTTAAATCTATCCAAAGACAATACTAGAAAGAGATAAATGCTCAGCTTGTATGTATAAAATTTTGCAACTTATAAAATGCATATGAACACAAGAACCAGCAACAAAATTAACTGAAACAGGTATCTTATTTCCGCTAAGATATGGAAACAAAAGCAACTAGAAAAACTGAAATGCAGCATACAAACAGTATTAAAACACGGAAACAAATAAATGCCTCTGTCTAGTCATAGCTCTATCTAGTCATAACTCTATCTAGTCATGACTCTATTATCTAGCAAGTCTAAGTAATGCTAACACTCGCTGAACTAACCTCCTCTATGGTTCTGCATTCCTGTGCAAGCGTCAAGGGAAACATTCACATATTAGTCAGTATGCGAACAAGTTAGTAAAACATTTGACAGGTGGCATCATTTTACGACACACGCACAAACACACACTGGGACACACCCACTACCAGTGACAAGGGCAGTAGTAATTTGTAACTGTTTTTATATACATATTAATAACAAAGAAATATATATAAGATTGACCATACAAGAACACTAGGTGTTTAACATTTAAATGTCTTCCAATTGGCCTGCTGGTAAATTTGTATGTATTTATTGATATACAAGATTTTTTTTAATCACAGATGGGCCATGTTGTACATACACCAAATCTACTGGAATACGAATTTAAGAGTAATTGATTTTGACCTAGCATTACTGTAGAGTGGGCTATGTATTACCCATCTTATGTGTGTGACTAAGAGTACGAAATTATAACTGCAAGTAAAAAGTTATATTATGGAATTCATCTATTATTTCATAAAATAGATATTATTGAGAGTATGTACTATATAATATGTATATATAAGTAGATAAAGACGTGTAATAAATAAAATGTTTCATTTATGAACTATAGAGATAAGTGAGAGGGCAGACTATCCTAACAATTTATGTATGCACCCACCCACATAAGCAAAATATTTCAATATTTTTTGTATGTTCCACAACTAAGTACATATTATATAATAGACATATATAGTCCTGATTTCAGTAGATAGGATATTGGGATATTGAAGGTTTGAAGGATATTGAAGCTTTTTTAGTGATTTTAAACTTTGTGAACATTGTTTGATATATGAATTTTTGTTTGAGATAAATGTGTTCTACTGATATTAACTAAGCTAGACCATGATATATGTATTTATATGTCAAGACTAGTATTATTTGTGTAAGTTTATTTATCTATAAAGTTCTATACTATGTATATAAATTAATATCTCTAGAATGCTTTGGCGTGAAGAAATGACTTTTTTAATTTTTGGATTAAAGCACAATAGTAAAAGTGTGAAATGTCCATAATGTATTCTGCACCAACGATACAGTTTATATGTATCGCAAAATAAAATGACTACATACCTTCTCTTTCCGCCTGAGATCCCGCAGCACCTCCTCGATCTCCAGCCGCCAGCCGTCCTGCATCGTGTGGAAGGACTCGTGCGGTGCGCGAGTGAACTCCGATTGCCGGATGCGATCCAGCTGTTCCAGGATCTCGGGGAACAGCGGTCGTTCGCGGGGGTTCGAATGCCAGCACGCTGTAATGTCAAGGTCATAACGGGTTGAAATGTATCTGTCAAACAAATTATTGTCAATATGCCGTATGGCGACAGTTGAATGTGAATGAGAAAGTTATTAGGGTTATTTGAAATTGACGGATGCTGTAAAGAAATCAAATCAATTGATTCCTACGCTTCGTCCTACGCTACGTTCACCAAGACGCGGTCTCCACTCCAGAACATTTTTACTGAACGTCTATTCAATTGAATATTCAGTGTTATTAGATGTTGATGAGTGACATCGATTGTTATATATAGCATATTTCATAAAAAAAAACAAAAAAAAACAAAAACAAAATTCCGACACTTACCTGAAGGTTTAAAAGAGCGAAAACGTTTAACTACCAGTTTAAAATCTAACGCCTAAACTAATACATATTTCTTTGGATAGACGTTTGTGGATAGACACTATTAGAGCTAGTTTAGACGCTTTGATTAGTGCCTGTGTAGTACCGTTTGATTTCGAGGGATGTCCAATATGTCTCTTTTAAGCAACACGTGTGACCACCTTATTGAGTCCCTAATACGTTTAATTGGGTCTGTTGCGTCGGTAGTACCTTCCATGAGCACCCTCCAGGGCTCCGGGCACGTGCTCGGGATGGGCAGCGTGAGCTTGTTGACCGCGACCCCGTACGCGACGGCCAGCGCGTCGATGCCCTTGTACGGGGTCTCGCCGGTGAGCAGCTCCCACAGCAGCACCCCGTACGACCACACGTCCGACGCGTGCGAGAACGTCGAGTTCTTTATCACCTGCAACGTGCATTTGTTGGGAATGTTTAATAGAAATATAGATTAGAAAAAGAAAATAACAATAATAGAATACGATCTTTTTCAATAACACGCAATCATTGAGGTCAAAGGGAAGCAGACTGGTTTATTGATACATTTCTTAGTGAGCCTGTCTGCTAAACCGAGATCCTAGGGTACTCAATAATATTTCATATTTAAATGTTGTTTACCTTTGATAAGCAAATGTACAGAAGAGTACAGTACCTACACTAATATAATTTTTGCCAAGTGTGTGCATTCCATAGCATTTTCTGGCATTGTATAATTGGTTAACGTAACAAGCTATAGCCAGTTTAGGAACTTTACAATTATTTTTATTAACACGTAACGTCAGAGCCTTTACGTGTCCAGTACCTGAATACAAGCAATGCTATCCTTTGCTTGTCGTAAGACTAAAGGTTTCCGGATCGCAGAGGTTTGAGTGGCAACTCGTCTAGACAGCGATCCTTCATAACACATTATAGTACCTATTAAACAGAGAATATAGAGTGCCAACTATCTGGCCTAACAGATCTGAGGTGTTTCTTCCACAGTCATCACTCTCTGTATACAACCACGCAGGATTCGGTGTTTATATTATGTAGTTTTATGTTTCATATTTAAAAAAAGAATCTGTAATGCCAATGACAGCTGCTAACCTCCGGCGGCATCCAGGCGTACGTGCCCGCCGCCGACATCCTGGTGGTCTTGTACACCTCCCTCGCGAGGCCGAAGTCCGTGATCTTCAACGTCTTCTCCTCCAACGTGTCATCCGGTAAGATCGCCTCGCTTAGCAACACTAGAAAGATGAAGAAAAAACATAAATTCATATGCGAGTTGGAAACGACTTTTTTTAAATATAAAATTTACAATGATAACCAGAGGCTCGTGAACTACTATCGATATTATACATACGAATGTAATATCTCCGTCTACGTAATTTACTTTAACTTAAAGAGCTACGTAGATTCGATACTAGTATTAGTTGCATTTTAGAACACAGGCTACATAGATTTTTTTTAATTAACCTCTAGGAATATATATAAAGAGTCGCAAAACATACAGTTTTAATCATAGGCATAGCAGTAAATCAAGAAGTTTCAGCACAAATGAAATCTCATGTACTAGCTTTATCAAAGATAAATCATCATCTAGCTTTCTACCACACTACAATAACGGAGTCTAGAATGTATATTGTGTAAAGGGAGTGTTTTCGACGTACTTAATTAAGTCAAGAAATACAAAGGAGATAATTATACAAAAAACTTAAATTTGACATCTGCAGTTCATTGTCATATAGGTGTGTATACCCATTCGCCCAGTATATTATTGTAATATATGTATGTATAAATAAAATGGCATACTTAATTTTTTTTTTCAAAAACCAAGTGACTTAACGCAAGCATATCTTTGCACGTTGACGTATTAGCGACAACCGTAGCGACAGCAGACAAAGCGACATCAATAGCGTACAGAAGTGTGCCAGAGGAATAAATTTCCTCTTAAGCATGTTCGATGTGAAACGTGATATATAAGATAGTTAGAACACGCAGTATCGGCATTGAGGGACCGAAGTTCCCACGTGGGCTGGCGTGGGCCGCGCCCGGGACATTGGTGCATGACCTAAAATAAAAGTGCACGGGGGAGTGCGCTGAGGCCGTCCACCTAATCGTTTTTGTTGTTTATCGGCCTGTATTAATTGGTACTGGGTACTCGGGCGTACTCTGAATGAGCCGTGCATTAGTTAAGTATTGTTTTATCAATAAATTTACCCGTAAGTTGAACACTCAAAGTAAGTTGGAGAATTGGAAATAAAAACAAAAAAAAATGAGAAAAATACAAAGTTATACAATTTATTATTGCATTAATTAATTAAATACGACTGTGACAATTGTCAACCCTATATCTAACGCTTATATTAATAAGTGAAAAAACTCATGCGATCATTCATTCATTCACTCATACGGAAACCGCATTGGCAGTATCTTTTGTTGTACTCCAAAGGTGTACATACAAAAAGTTTACTAGATATCGCAACATTTTGTGTGACATTCACAATAGACCAAACACCGGAGACGGTATACCTACAGAGGAAATAGATTCTAGTATTGAGGCCGATCAGTTTGTTCAATCTAAAGATAACCCGAGACGACAGTGTACAAAATGTATTTATATGTAGGTAATAATAGTAATCCGTAGTGTTGGTAAGATTGCCGTTGATGAACGATCCCAGTCAGTTTAAGAAATCTCGACGATCACGTTCAAAAGTCAAAAAAAAACAAAAGTACCTCCAAATTATCTATAGTCTATACTCTTATCATTTGCTATTGAAAGTGATAATAGGTACACATTTTTATGTGCACATCATAATAAACCCTATAAGGCAATACAGATTTATTCTCATTCAATTTAACATAAACTATCAAACTGCTAACAGTAACATATTGAGCAGTTACTTACTTTTCTATTGTAGAACAGATATATGTCAGAAGGACTAAAATTAACACGAAACATCGGATAGATTAAAATTAACGTAACCGTTCACCATCATTGTGTAAAGTTGACCTTCTGTGGAAACACGGTTGTATTGTGTTTCTTTCGCATTTGTACTCTCTATTCGAATACTACCCGTTTGAACATTTAATAAATATGTATCGCGAACACAAGTTTTACTACACTGATTATCAACATTATTAACTTTATGAGTAACTACCATAGAGTACCTTAGAGTGCTGTAGCGTTCTATTACTAGTTACCATTTTTAACTGGACGCATCCAGGTTAAATTTATAACCTTACGTTGACATTGCATCTGATCGGAGCACCCTCTACAGTAAGTTTATGTAGTTTCTTTAACATATGCTATAAATCACTACAATTTATTAACGAAATTAAAAGAGTAATGCAAGCGTCGTTGCTTTCCGGCAATAAAATTATCATGACGCGATTGTGATATATAGAAAAGGTAACTTAATTTCACACCCGTATTTTCCCGACGTGGTAGGCAACGGAGCATAGTACACTCCCACGATTCACCAGTTATTTTATGTTTAATGGAATACGTAGAGAGTGTGATATAATAAGTGGCGGTAAAGCGAAATGATCGGTTGACAATAAAAAGTCTCAGGTGCGGATCGTCCTTGGCGGCGCGCGGTGCGTGCGACGTATCCTCCCGCGCCGCACGCCGCGCTACGTGACTGGCGAACGCGACCGTTTCGCGATTCGATCCGCCGCCCGAAAACGCGCATTCACCGCACAATCCATTTCGGCGGGGGATATTCCTCGATTAAAAGGAATCGAGAAACACGAAAGAAAAAAAAAGAAAAACGGAGCAGAAAAGGCTAGGAAAGGAAGATCAACGTACACTTCCCATGTCTCAAATTGTAACGAATACATGGCACACCATCAAATCAACCGGGTAATAAAAATCCATTAACCATTGTATAATTTTTTCTATTCTATTATTTTATTATTATGTTATATATAGTGTTCGACCGAAACAGGTTTTTCGGCCGAAATCGAAACCGAACCTTCGGCCTCGCTCTCAGTTTCGGTCGAAACCGAAACTTATACATGTTTAAAATTTTCATTCCATACTGAAATCTAGTATATTTTTAATTTTCTATGACTCATAAATGCGATGCATAGAGTGTGCTTTACAATAACGAAGAATTTTTATTCTATTTTTACCAATAGTTAAATAGCATTAATTGAAAAAAAGACAATTAAAGTACGTTAAGATTAAAGTACGTTAGGTATATATTTGTTTTTTTTTGTTATGAACAATGGTTAGAATTGCGGAGCAATTCTGAGCGTTATTATAAACATAGATATATCATTTGTCCCGGATTTATTATTATTATTTATTTTGTATTCATTTTATACTTTATTGCTAATTAAAAACAGATTTTCTGCCGAATGCCTATGCCACGAAGTTCGCCGAACGACGCACGATGACTCACGAACACTCGAGTTTCGGCGCGGCCGAAAGGTTCGGCCATTTTTTGGCCGAAATCGAAACTAAGGCCGAACTTATTTTTTTGGCCGGAACTGGCCGGAACCGAAACCGAACCTTCGGTCGGTCACTAGTTATTTATTTTAGTCGTCCTTAATAAAGATCTGAAACATTCTGGATTCATTCCTTGAATAACTTATTAACAAATAACAGTGTTTAGTGGCGATTCTCTTTCTGATTTTTGCTTTTTGAATTTAGGATAAATGAGTATTTTTATATCTGATTAGCGAAAATGTTTAATAGATAAAAAATGCAAAAGTGCATTTAACATCTGAGACATATTATTTTAATTAATATAACTTGTTGTAGATATATTTCTGGTCAAATGGGTTTAAAATTAAAATCAAAATTACCGAATTTGAACAAAAAAATTATCGGGGCATTCGCGAATGTCTTGTGCAAATTGTTCAATAAACACTGCAAACGCTTTAAAAACATGCAAAAATCATCAGCTGTTTTTGGTTCTGTTTTCCCAAGTTTTTCATTAGCATGGTGCGCCTACACGAACGGGAGCACCGGCGGTTCATTGAAATTGGAAAGGTCGCTGACGGTTGAGTGACACAGTGACTAGGAAATTAGGCTGCGCTGGTCCATTAGCTCACTGAAGGAGCATACTGAACTAGATTACAGTTGCCCTCTCTGTACTGTCTACATAATTAAACGGACAACATTTGTGCTACATGTTTGAGGGCGAATTCTGTTGGTCCAAATGCTAAATGAGGTCGGAAACGCTAGCAAATTTATAATATAAAATATTTATAATAAATTTACCGTTTAAATGTTATTACTATACAGCGCAATAAATGTGAAGCATAAGAATGTTCGAGAAAAAAAATATGACATGTGTAAAAAAAGTACATTCGTACACGACATCACTCCGCGTACGAATAAAGACATTATTCAGATTACAACGAGGCCTCAAAACATTATGGTTATTATGGCGGCCGATCACATACATAGCCACCCGATGGTATATGTATACAGAGTTGAAGCAACATACTCGTATATCAGTATCGCTTTTGTAGCCTTCACTGGTCTAGCGGTGATAGCGTGATGTAAATATCATCAGAACTACGGTTGCCTCTATACAAGTTTATTTAACATCGTTCTTTTTTTCTACCGTTTAACGGCTTTGCTATGACTAAATATTGCTATGTGAACGTGTCAAACCTAATTTTAAGTCTAATTCAGTCTCCTATGAAAACAAAGTACGGCGTCAATTTCTACATCGCATATACATATACATAGATATGACTGCCTCCTTGGTCGAGTGTTTGCAAGCGGGGCTGCCGATCGAAAGGTTCTGGGTTCAAATTCCGGGTCGGGTGCTATTGGTTTTTTCTAATTTAGAATTCTCATGTGCATAAACTAGGCATTAAAGTCGACGTTCGCATGTGGACAGTCTGCGAAGTTCACTTACACTTTGACAACAAGGATCACATGTACATGGACGACCACACAACGCGATTCATACGTCGATCACAGCACAAAGACGGCGGCGCCTGCCTGACTGACGGCGCGACGTGCGACCATCGCGATCCGTCCCATTGAATTCAACTTGACGGGTAACGTAAGTTATAATGACCTCAACAGTTTAAATTTTACGCTTTTATATACATACATACGTATGTACGTGCGTACGTGCATGAGTGCGTGCGTGTGTGTGTGTACGTGTGTACGTGTGTGTTCGAGTAAGTACCTAAGTACTGTAGTTAAAAATATAAAACAAAATCACGCCTGTTTTCCCTCGAGGGATAAGCCGATAGATAAGTAAATACTAGATACTAGTAGTAATAGGAATGGTAATAGTTGGAGGCTTAACAGTTAGCTTGGGAAAATATTAACGTCGATTGATGTAAATAGATACATAACTTATAGTCTGCGTCCGCTGAAAATATTAAGTAGACCTTGATCAATGAAATAGTTGTCAAAATTGAATATTTATTTCCAATCGTTTCGGTATTGACAGATTTATTATTTAACGCAGTTTAGACAGTGAGACAGCGAACAGCGAGTGCCTAATATATTAAACAGACCCGATGCGCTTCATAGGTTTTTTTGTAACAGATCAATACATTGCTAACAAAGCATTCTATTAGCTGAAAGCAATATCGTCAATGTTGAGGCAAGTGTACATGGATCATTATAATGTATTTGGAAAATGTCAGCGTTCATAAAAGGCCACATACGAATTTGAGGTTATAATTCACACGGCAATCACACCGAAAGGGCGCGAAGGCAGCTCCCCTCAGCTGACTGACGAATTGACAAAGAAATTAAGCATTACAACGTTCGGCCACTTACGTATTGAGACACGTATTGTATTTGTATGTCTTCCGTAATGTATGATGACATTTTGAATATTTACATACATACATGTACGCTACGCTTGCCTTTCGGTTCTCATGTGTATTGACGATTCTGTTGGGCTTTGTGTTATATATTAATGTCAGATGAGTGTAAAACATAACGTTGGTGCTTGAATGTCGGTAATTTGACTGATAAATGAAAGCACGACCGCATTTAAAATTTACAAGAGAGCATCATGTGTACGCGTTACGATTATAATTAGTAATGCAAAATATTATATTAGAGTAAAAAAATTGTGGTATCTAGTTTTGAACGAACGAAACGGCTTCTATTCAACGTTTTTGACCTAATATCAATTGAAAGTGGTATGACATGAATACGATTCGTTCAAGACGGTACATCACGGATATTAAGAGATCTATTTTAAAATATATTTCAGTTTAACTCAGCAGCAGTCTCCGCATCTATCTGACTGCAATCGGTGGCCCCTCATCAAGGAGAACCTCGGAGAGGTCCGAAGTTAGTCGGGGTATTCCGAAAAAGCATACGTGAGTTTAGCCGGCATATCATTTGAACACGTAAATATGTACTTAGATAATCACGAAACGTTTAATAGTAAGAAACAACTTAACCGAGATGACTAGAATATTGATACATAAATGCGTCTATATGTAGCGAGGTTTTTTCTCATGTCCAAGAACCCGGCACGCCACTTAGGCGATGGACGAGTTCCAAGTATCGCGTTACAGCCGATTCAGCGCATCGCTGTTTCGATCTTTCACGGCTTGATCCATGAGCGGGTATCCATTGGCTACTTTGCAAAAACAGCAAAAGAATCAATAATAATCAAATGCAATCCGCACTAATAATATTGCAAAAATATTTAATAACACTTTTCGCACACATTTGTTAGCCAAAAAGTACTTCATAATTTTAAAAATTTTTATAAATCAATTACCCGTACACTTCAAGCTTATTCACGCTTATGTGTTTACACGGACACACAATTTTTCAATGTCTATATAGAGAAGCGTTATAAGGCAGCAAAAATTTATCGCAAAGTCGAATTCCGTTGCGCGACGAAAGCATCAAGAAAGCCGAACAGTTTCTCACGTATACACTTACAAAATCTAAACGACAGGATGACAACAACAACGTCGTAAGAGAGTCGCCCCGCGGAGACAATCGCCTCATGAATAATTCAAGCGGCGTACGAGCGGGAAATAAAGACGAACAGGATATAGATCCGGTTCCTCGCCGGTCTATAACTAGAAGGAATTATAGGGTTGAATGATTTATTGACGAGCGCGTTAAGGCGCCGCAAAATGTTCCCCGTATGATTGATGATATCACGGCGGTGGCTGACGGGGAGGCCGTGATGGACGTGAGCGCTTTTAGGTCAGCCGTGTGGTGTTATAGCGATGTAACGAATGATTATGATTCTGTCTAGAAGGTGATACGAAAAAATCAAACGAAGCACGGATTGCTACCAAATCGCCCCGCTTTGCGAACCAGTACTTACTAATATAGCGTAAAAAAGTGCTAAAAAGCAAATGCGTAGTGTACGATTGAATTTGACAAGCTAAGAGTAAAAGAGTTTTGGTGTTAGTTAATTGATATTTGGAATTTAAAATTGATTCTGACTTCAGTTTGTTGTACCGAAATATTTTTAAAGTACCTATTAATTTAAATAATGTCAAGGATTTTTCTCATTAACAAATGTATAAGAGAAGTAATATTTATTATGTTATGACTCGACATAATAATATTTAAAAACGACATAACTCCACAAAACAACAAACAAATTTACTACACTAACGGTAGCAATAATATTTGTCGCTGAAACTCGACCGAGGGAAGATTGGATGGCTGTCGTGTAGAACAGAAAAAAATGTTATTACCTTTAACCGAATGGAACTAAGTCGAGAGCGAAGCTATTATACGTGTTTAATTGGAGGCTAGATATCACAAATGAGTAGTTTTAACAACACGGACGTCATTTAAAGTAAATGTTATACGTGTGTAACTATGTATCATTACTTAATAATTAATTGACTTAAATGTATTAGATGTACCCGACATGTAATTAGTTATTGTAATGTGTATATCGTAATAAATGGATATGTATTTTTGGAGCTTAATCTACGGTCGTTACGAACGTGAAATTTGGACAGTGGGTGCCTTCTACGTCATCAGTTGAACCTGATCTGTGCTGTACGAAGAAAGTAATAAGATAATGGGCTAATCCAGCTCGCACAGCTCAGAGTATGTGGAAATGAATTGCTCACAATTTGTTTTAGGGATTGAATGTATCTCTTTATTTCTTCTTTCTTTCTATCTTTTTTCTTTCGATCCTTTTTATCTTTCCACTGTTGGAATATGGGTCGCCTCTCATAATGAGAGAGTAAAGGCCATAGTTTGCCACGCTAGTGTAAGAATCTTCAATACTAATTCTTAACACTCATTATTATTCACGTTTCGAGTGTCCAATAAAATCTTTGGGACATTAATAAATTAATACTTTCATATACCGTTACTGTAATGTTTCATTACGGTTATTTTCGGTGGTGTTCATATTCTGTGTCAAAGATCGTTAACATATTAAGTGTTTTTTTTATTAGCTGTGGACATTTTAATTAGCCGCTAACAACTGTTAATAACTTGCTTAAAGTTTTTTGTCAACAATACGAATGTACTGTGTATTTTTATGTTATTTTTCTGTACCATCCAGTTTTCTTTTGATCGCGATCCCGCTTGATAGAAAGCGAAGGTTCATCCCAAAATGAACTTAGCTAGACATCGTAGTCGCGATGAGCTCTAGATTGTATTATAGAGTATTGCAACTAAAACAATCTTTGTATTTTTCTATAAGCTAGACACACCGTTTCAGGGCGAAACATGCGTTGGTAGTGGCATATACGACGGTATATAAGTTCTACAGTATATGCACGCACATGTCTTCGAAGAG
>DWME01002354.1:0-21144 GCA_018244795.1 Parelbella ahira ahira | reverse complement strand
CTGGCTAAGCACTGTAGTACATTATAAACATCATATATGTATATACCTCTTCCATTCAACCTCACATCACACGGTGCTGTGTTTTGAGTATACCGATTCCCTGCGACCAGATCAAATGTATTTCATAAATGTAATACAAAGTCTATTATAAAAATTAAATTGGAACGAAATTTCTTCTAACTGAAACGTGAGCTAAGATAAAGCACGCTTATAAGGAATCCTTTGTATGGAATATTAAAATCTGTTTCATTATATCAATAATTTTCTTTTAATATACGAGTATGTACATTTAAACATTTAACTCAACAGTGGCATTCGTGTACTGATAATATTGGAACTCAAATAAATTAAAGTCATATATTTAGTGATAAATGAAATAATAATAGTAAATTAATTACATTTTGTGTTAAATGTATTTATATTCTGAAGCCAACAACCGTATTAAATTGAAATATGTTGTCGAACTTGCCACGCTACCTGATCATGAAACTGTGCTGAAAAATGTACTATTGCGTGTTCTTCACGCGAGTTGACTTCTCAAGTATCATTATTATAAATACTAACATTTGTTTTTATATTTTTTTTGTACTAACGAATTGTTTTAATAATTTTAGGTTAAGAATTATTGTAGTCCAGATTAAACCATCTTGTTATCCAAATGTATATTAATATTATAAGGAGGGAGAGAGGAATTTGTGTTTGTGTGGATGTTGAGGATAATCTCTGGAACCATAGTGGTTATTTAAAAATTTCTTTCGTCATTAGAAAATTACGTCATTCTATATGGACATAAGGTATTTAATGCGATAATATATAAGTGATATATACCTACATATAATTTGCGTGTTTAAATATGTTATATATTAAGAACAATTGTCATTTATACAACATAAAGATACAGGCCGTAACTAGGCATCGATCATTTAATTGTTCCGACCGACGCGGCCGGGCCTCTCGTCGAAATAAACCAAATATACTAAACCAAATTTCTAAAATGTTACAATATCGTGGCAGTTCTTCGTTTGCGTCCAACGCATTGAATTCTATTTTGCGTTGACGTGAACGCAGCGTAAAATAAGGGCACGTCATTCAATACCACACCGCAAGCGAGGCAATGTAGCGTAAAGCCTCACTAACTTATACAACAATCGCATCGGACGAAACCAACCCTATTATCATACACATAAACGCTACTTTACTTACACGACGAATATTAGTTCTCTGTCCACGATACCTCCACGCAAACCAATCTGGGCACTGCTCCCGGTCATTGACGTCATGTCGAATTTTAATACGATTTTTCAACGAGATTATATAAATATTGCGCCTGTGTCCGTAGCATTACTCAAATATAATTGATATATCGTGTGGACGGGCGTACGTGACAGTTATGAGAATCGCGTATCGTATGTACGAGGAACCTGTAAATATTAGTAAAGTATGCTGTTTAATAATAAAATAACATTAATATAATTTTTAAAGTGTTAAATAAAATTTGATTAGCGCTCATAGAATATTTTGAAATAGTAATAATAATTCGTAGATTATTTGTAATTCATTATTGTGTTTATGTTAGCGATGATGTCAGAGCGAGCTGTAGAAGTGTTCGTAGCTCTGAAAACTTTGCACATTGCAAGCGATTTGGAAAATAGGCCAATATCAATCAATATATATAATATAATGTAAAATATATATAATATAATGTAAAAAATTAAAAGGGATTAAATTTCCATTAGTTCCCATTAGTTCAGTTGATGGGTGGAAAATACTATTTGGCATTAGTCCGCCTTTTGTCAACAACAATGCTGTATAAGTAAATTTAAATATCGTTGCAGTCGGCTCTCGGTTGAACAGCTGCTAATGGCACATTTCCAAGAGCATATCCGTGCTTCAGAGGATTTTAAGCCGTTAGGTAACAATCGTTAAACCTTCTGAAAGGCCTGTAAAGCGATACAAAAACATTCGATAGACCGCTTGAACACTAACTCATGTCTCCTTTTACTCGAACAGTGAGATATGTCCATAAGTGTGCTTCGATTATAATGCGGTAAAGAACGATACCACGTTCAAACTGTGGGAGTTAATGATATTACATACATACATTCATATCTTCGCACCAAATCCCTTACGGGGTACGCAGAGCCCGGAGTGCCAGATATCCCTATCGCTGTGTTTAATTAATTTTAAATGATATTAACACGCACCATGTCACGTTTACATTAGTATTTATAATTCCTCTTTTAGTTTCGACCACAATATTCATGATTAATATTGTTGCCGTCAAGGGGTTTAGAAATGAGACGTATCTAATTTTTTTTATATTTTTAATTAGTGTAATCTTTTCATAAATTTTTCACGCCTTTTACATTATCTTATAAATTCTTTTATATATATAAATATATATCATTCGATCAGTATTGTAACATTAGGGCGCTGGCTTCGCGAAGCCTTACGAGCCATCTGACACTGACACGGTATCGGTTAATACTGCGAACAAAATATGATACAAGTACATTACGGTTATCGATTGTCGTACAGACCCTATAAACAGCTGTTGATAATTATAACATTATTCTATTATTGTTATATTAAGTTATGTTAACATACATATGTATGTATATTTAGTAGTCGGACCTCTCCACCTACCCTATAAGGGACCTGGTGTAACGATTGAATAATAATCACTTCTATTATACAAAAACCGTTTAAAGAGAGGCAGGTCTCTTCAACAATATATTCAACATTTAAATAGAGTTTTTATCATAAAGTTTCCTTACATGATCATAACTGTTCCACGGAATAGAACTGACAGAATATGCAATTAACATCAACTGCTCCATCTCCATGTTTTCTAATAACGGAGCTGTACAGCAAGTGTCGTCCATGTTGCCGGACTGGTAATGTATGGTTGCTGGAGTTAATGATGAATTAGTCCCATTACAGCATACATAGATAAGTTGCTTGTCACTCACTATCATTACTGATCTTGTAGAGAAATGCTTTTAAGAAAACCAAAAGGGAAATAAATCTACAAAGACATAGTGTTAGGATAGATTAAATTTGGATGTTTCTTTGTACATTTCTAGATATAGGGAAGATTAGCTGGAACAATTTACCACATCAATTGGATGATTCACATGAATAGCGGAACGAAAATGCCTTATTTGTGCATTACCTAACTGTTCATATGACATGTCTCAAACAATTACACAGGTACAATACAGTAAGCTTCCCAATTACGTGGCTGATGTTAGCACCACGCCCATCCATTGTATTGAGTTATGGACGTCTTAAAATTTATAACTTGGTCGCTAACGAGCCGGGAGCCGATGGTATCGCGGCTGCTGGCCATTTAAACGCCAACTAAAATCATGTACTCACCGCGTCGGTTCGATTGTCTAATTTATCACTTATTTTCCGACTTAGAAACTGGGAACCGCTAGAAATCCATTGAACGCTAAATTGTAAGGAATAAGCTGTTGATGTTGATGTTTTTGAAGGATAATTGTGGAACCATTTATTAAATAGCGATGCTACTGTAGGGTGCAATCTCCCACTGCTGGGCAGCGGTTCCTCTCGCAACTCAGTGAAGTCTAGAGCTTTACCCACCACGCTGCGATAGTGCGGACTTTAATTCTTCAAAAAAGCTTTCCAACATATAAATAAATTCGTGTATATATGTACGTACATGGAGGCACTAAAGTAATTGTTCAATTTGTTTTATGACGACGAAAAAATAAAATTCATATTTTCTAAGTAAACGTTTTACGATGACATTACCCCCATATGTTCGGGCGAAATATAATAAAAGCCATACAAAAACAAGACGAAGACTCTACCTTTCCCTAATTTACGTAAAACTGCACGACCCCTTATAATACCTGTTTACGCTTTTCTTCGCAATTTGTATTTGGCTAATGTTCCACCGTAGTCATTAGAGGGAGGGAGAGAGTCGGGTTCCGCGAGCATAATTATAATTCATTACCTTATTCCCTATTACGGCGTTTTACATCGCTATTAAATTTTATTAATTTTACACCTGGAGATGTGTTGATTTTCGCCGCTTGTTAATTTTATGTAACGGAGGTTAACAGTAACGGGAATCAACTCGCAGTTAACCGTCAGTGAACGAACGTGAACACTATTTCACGGCCCGTGAGCACCTGGATCGCTTGTAAAAACCTTCCAACTACTAAAGACAGCCTACAAATTGTGCGGGTCATACGAAACTAGTGTACGAGTGCGTCACTACGCCTCTATGTTTACGCGTGCTTTATATGTATATCTAAATCAATTTCATCCACTAATACACGCGGACACCGTTGCGAATCGTATTACATGCGGTCACTGACATTTTTTCGTGTTTCCTTTTCAACAATAAAATACTGGCACAATAGAAACGTTCTGAATAAAAACTGTTTATAGTATACAATACGCTACTGCATTAATGCGATTTGAATGTCCAATGCGAATGTGGGACATATAGTAGTAGATATTTTAGGCGAGGAAAAATGGTTGAATGTGTAACGAGAATTGCCAGCGATAATTTGACCCAGTCAGTTGACGAGACCATTTGTCGAGATGTAGCCGTGCTGAAACCGCAAATTTCATTTTATTTTAGCGGCCACGATGTTCTTCTTTGTCTCCACAATTTATTGCCGTACTCAGCGCTGGCGGCTTTTAATGTGATGCGGGCTAAACAATGTTATCCCGGTGGCATGCAAGTAAATCGTTGTTTATGGTGCCCGTTAAACGTATACGCGATGCAATACGATTGGAGATAGAGCCAAGTGCAGATAGCGGAATCTCGAATAACGACTGCCGTATGTGTTTTGTAGGCGGACGGGCTCGGTTCCCCACATGCGCGGCTCCAGTTAATTGTGAGACGATTAGTTTTTCTTTGCATTTCTATGGAAGTGCAGTTCACTATGTTTGGTCGTGAACGGTGTCGTCGCTTCCTGCTATGATCCTTAAATGGCCGTACAGATCGTTGGATGCGGATAATACACTCGATACAAGTTTTTATCTCACATTTTGAATGAGATGATAAAAAGTGGCTAATCGTTGCTGCCTTGGCCTCGCGCACTTGGTCGTTGAACTTGTACAATATCGTCTGCGGGCTAGTCTCGTTGCTGCTACAAGAGGCATATTATATTAGTTGCGACCACGTTATATATCAATTGCGCGTTTGGCTGGTGCCGCGGCAAGTATGCCTGCCTGTCATTTAGATGTAGGTATTTTCAACGGGCAAACTTTTTATGTGACTTGTGTAATAATTCAGTGAATAAAACCTATTTGTATGCTTTTGCTATTCTCATGCAAGTTTTATTTTGTTTGTAAATTATTCTTCACGCACGTCAGGCACTTCAAGTACGTCAGGTCTGTAAGAGTGAACAGTAGAGTGTAGAGTAGGTTAAATATCTCTATATTTAACATTCGACGTTCTGTGCCTACCCTGTAAGGGAAGTGACGTGTCAGTATAATAATAATATCCAACGAAAGAAAAGGAAAATTTATCTATGCATTTCCTTCCATTCCTTCACGTTTTAAATCAACGTTTTAAGACGTGAAAAAATGCAATTAGGGTGAACCGGTAGGCGAATCTCCCGTGAAGCGATGCGCTCGTAACCAGGTACGTAAGCTTCATCCAGAATTCAGATGGCGTCGGTTGTCCCGGTGATTTATTCCCGAGGCGAGTTCCGAATCAACGTACAAATTGCCCTCGAACATTAAACTCGTGTTCACACCTATTTTGGCTCCTGCAATTTTCATATCTTCACAAAGTATCTACAACAAACCCAACAAATAGATTTACTCACTTACTTTTAGTTAATCGTTACCATGTTTTTCATACTTTTCTATATAGTTGCATAGATACGTGCACATCGATATGAATGAACATTTTTATCAAAACATGGTGCATGTTGGTTACGTTTAAAAAGTATTTTTTATGCCATTAGTAAAAATGACTATAGTAATGTAGTATTGAGTACCAATTTCAATAATATAAATAATAACTATACATTTTAATTATCGATGTATAGCTTCTATCCTGTAACTAACAAAAGTAAATACGCTGACGTTTAATAGATTACATTTTAACAAATATATGTATTTACGATTATGTAAATACATATATGCATTACGTAAATAAGTATTTACGAACACCTTACGTTTACTAATTTGTATATTATACCTACTCACAGGCCGTAATCATTATTGCTTACCTATTTATTACATTTTGATTACCTATTGCTTAGAATGTAATTCTTAGAAAAAAGATAATAAGCGATACATTTATAATTATCTGTATATATAGATGACTAAACAAAGAAATTGACGAATAAAATATAAATAGTTTCACATTGTTTCTCCTCACGAATCCACGATGAAGCTAATTGATTTGTTTTACACTATCCGTGCACTTTATTTAACGATCGTGTGAAGAAAGACTTGAAAGTTTCGCTTAGCAAGTGTTGTAAGCCGTACAGTTTAATTAGTAACAATCAGAAAATAGCTTATTATTCGATATAGGTAGAAATATTGAGGCTGCTTAGCGCGTACCCGTGATGCGATCTAAAAAAACTAGTTAACTAGTTATAACTAGTTTAGTATCTAGCTGAGTATAAGTTTTGTTTTACGAGATAATTGTTTTTATATTATAGAACAGCGATGCCGCCATCCCGTTTGATGGAAGCATAGATACGTCCTTAGATGGGCCATACATGCCGAAGAAAATAATATTTAACCTTACTATTAAGATTTTTGGGTGTTAGTATTACACTACCTCAATATTGAAAACTAAGTTTCTATAATTTCTAACTTCTCCAGATTGAAGAGAAATATTTTTCTATATTGTCTATACGTTCTCTGTCTCGATTTAACAATACTGAAGTTTTAATGTTATTATCCGTGGACTAATGTGATGAAAGCTAACTACGGACACAGTTCATGGTGTCATGTGGGTTACATTATGGAAATATAAGATACAAAGTGTTTTTTGCTCGGAGGTCACGTCAGGACACAGATAGGCCGTGTTGGTAGGTACTGAAATTAATCTTGACTTAAGTTGTTCACCACACTAACACTCCAGATGACATAAGATACTAAGTTGTAAATTCTTTTGCTTCTAATGGAACAGGGTAGCCGTGAAGTATTTGTTATGCAAAAATAATGTTTTGCCAACAAGTCATGTGAGTCCTGTGCTTGACGTGAACTTATATTTCTATAAGATTTCGTGCTATAACATATGATCTACATATATATAATTCACTATTAACATAAATATGACGAATATATTTTATTACGATATCCAGCTACAACGTAGACGTAAATTCCATTTGCCGTGGGGCGACGTCAACCTGGTACTTTAATGGCAAAACGATTCCTTGAAATCGATTCCGCAGTAGCGATTTTATTATATCTCACCCGACCATATATCATATTTCATTGTGCTCGCCCGAGCAGAACATTACCGGTAGGAATCTAGGACAAGTGGGGTATTTGGATAAATCACCGGGCAATGCAACAGCCAAAAAGAAGATTTTATTGAGAAGAGTGTTCGTTTAAAAGTCATAATATCAGTCTTCTTTTGTACTTTCCAAAAAAACGTAACATCATGCCTGTATCTTTCCGAAAGGATAATCAGAGGAATGTAGTATAATACCAGGTTTCACGGGTTACGTTTAAGTCACATCATGGATTAGATGGCGAGCCTATTGCCATACACCGGGCACAAAATCTAACTTCGAGCTACAACTAAGAATTTCATGTTTAAAAAAACCAATGGTATCTGGGATCGAACCCATGACCTCTCGATCAGCAATCGCGCTATTATACTTTACCATACTTCGTTACAATGTATCAGCTCATCATAATTTCGCATTTCTTTTATTAAGTGTTATTAGGTTATTTTTCCTAAATCACGAACAGTCGCATTGAAATAAGTATTTTCTTAAAAGATATATAATAATAGTCTTAGTCTTCTTTATCTTAGTAGGTATTATACGTTACAATGTATAAGTTCAATATAATTTTAAACTTCTTTTGGTTCAACGTTTTATATAGTGTTAATTATTAAAATGTGGCAATAATAAATAATTTTAAGGCTAACTTTACATCTGCAACTTTGACAGTAAATTTTGATGACGAGAAATATCGCATGTTGATGACAGTGTAGACAAGTACCTACTTGTCATAAAAGAACTCTACAAAAGCATTTTTTACATTATTAAATATTGTTATATGACTCATCTTTTTCATACACGTATCGGCGCAATGTTCTCTTATAGATATGTATGTATATACTGCAAGTCGACAATATCGACGTGCATTATTTTGCGAATTCAACATTACGTGCCGTACGGCGACCGTTCGGCAACATTCAATGTAAATACGTCCATTGAATTTAAAGGCGTTTCTTGCGGAATTTAAATAACGCATACTATCCATTGGCCCCTTTGAAGGGAGGGGTATCGCAGGCGAATTAATTACGCACGCTGATGGCTATGAATCTTCCCAGCGCTTCGGTTCAACAGGGCCAATTTGTGTAATGCAGCAACGGTAAACATCAATTGCAACATGCAGAAATCAACATAGCACTTACGAGGAATGCACTTCCCTTCCCGCCATCTGACTCCGATATATACCGCTCTTACCTTCGATGCGTCAAACTCGATAGCGCGGTATCTCGTTAACTTGTGCGAGTTAAAAATCTGTATTGACTTACAGCGCCAGCAACTTAAAGAAACTTGTATTACAAGTAACGCATATATCATATTTTGAAAGATTGCACGCGCTGGCTACCGTTTCCTGTTCTTCGAGTTTTGCTCTTACGACAAGTTTATTTAACAAAAAATCGTTAACTTGATCTGAATTCTTTTCGTTTTATTTTAGTTGTGCAAACCCTTCTCATTCTGAGGGGGGACAGAGACCCGTGGCCAACAGTGGAACGACTTAAGAGTTGCTAATGCAATGCATTGAGACGTGTATTAATGAATGTCAAGGTTGGTTGTTTCATGGGGCCCCTTTGTGTCAATAAAAACATATTGTGTACATGTATATAAAAAAAATATATCTCGGTACAAATCTGCACGGAGTCATCTGATTTCATATTAGGCAGGTACGTGGTAACCAGACGGATGATAAACTACACGTTTAAATTTCTAAATGCTTATAACGTCATCATGCTTATATTTCCCAAAAAGGTAGAGGAAGAGGCATAAGAGTGTAGGCCACTCCCATGAATTATCTGTGATATTATACGGCCCATCCTGGAATTAAAATATCCAGACTCCGATCTCATACTAGGAATTTCAAATAACACAGCACTACCCATCCTAGACAGCAAAGTCGTGACCTCTGGACTAACAGTCACCCTTGCAATCACTGGACTAACGATGGTTCTAAAGGCTTATACAGTTAATTTTAGATTCTTACACAGAGCAAATAATTGTGCTTACCACACAAATGGTTTTCCTGAAATGGCAATCAAATCCACAATCCGCGCTTAACAATGTAAGACCAAGCACTGACCAAGACGTCAGTCGTATCGTAAATCATAAGTTAGTTTGAATAAAATAGACGGTAGAGCGGGAGAGCGTTTCGGAAGACGATCCCGAGCATTTGTTGCTCTCCAGTATTTTACCATTTTTATTCATTCATTTATTTTTTTTATTTTTATATTCATGGAGGCCTATATTTCTGTTCTTTAGCTTTTTAGTACTTTGTCATTGTGTCATAAATGAATGAAACATAAGGATAATGTCTATATAAACGTAACATCACGCCTATAATCGCCGAAGGGGTAGGTAGAGGAGTGTAGTACAGTCCCACATTTCACCCGTTACGTTTAAGTCCCATGGAATTAGTGCTGAGCCTATTGCTATAGGTACACCGGGCAAAGATCCTGACTCCGTGTCACTACCAGAAATTCAAAATAATGCACTCAAAATAAACCCAGTCAAAATATTGTCTATATGAAACAAAAAATACTACAGTAGATTAGTACATATACATGTATAATATATATGTGACACTTTGCAACACATTTGCAAATGTTATACCATCACGCCATATCATTACATATATAAATATATCCTTCACATTACTACAGACTTCACGTATTTCTCCACATAAAGAACTCCGTCCGTACACGCACGCTGGTTTACATACATACATATGTGCAGATACACACATATATGCATATTTATGTGTCGTGTCAGGGGAACGAGAACAACCTGTGCAATTGGAAACAGCGTCTAGAGATTAGATTATAATCTTTGCAGGCATTAATCTCATTTGATTGGGAAAGTTAACGAGTAAATCTTGGATCTGTGCGTAATTACCCCGGCGGCGTGGCAGTGAAACACATTACTCTTGCAGCTGACTAGTCGCGTAAGGCTGGCATCTAAATCTTCGCCTAAGCAGGAATGCTTCCAACGGCCTGCCACCGGGGAACTAATTATGAATAACTTTATCATCGATGGAAAGCTTTAAATGACTTAACCGTTTTGTTTGTAATTTCTAAACAAATAGACTTCACTGTACTCTATTGTGCTATAAACAATCTTAAAGTATCGACTAAACTTATGAGAAAAGAAAAATTAGAAAATTTCAAACCGATTCAATATACGGATATTGTACATTTTCAAAAACACAATATGACACTTTTATCCACTACCTATGTATATCTAGGTACTTTAAATACAAAGAACTATTTTTTTAAAATCTCGATTTTATACGGCTGAGAGTATAAAAATATTATTATTACGTTTACTGAAAGCGTAACTAGGGCATTCCGGGCGCACTGCAACTTACAGTCGGTAAGTTTGCTTTTGTGTCTGGAAACAGTATTGTAGTTATTTCGAAAGCAAGTACTGCATATGTAAACAGGCACATGATGAGCTTATCCTATCTTTAGTCAAATAAACCACGGTATATACAATAGACGTATAATATTATCATCAGTCCGTTTCCATCCATTATTGGATATATCGTCACTCCAGCTGAAGAGCGTCCTACGCTACGTTTGCCAAAGCTATATACGAGTATAATTATATACAGTGTATGATATAGATCATTGGTAATTTGTTAGCTATCATTGCAAACTAGTTGTTGCCAGGAAGCAACTACAAAACGCTACCTGAATATTTCCCATATCTTGAGAACTAGAGGACCAGTTTTATCACTATATCAGAAATTCTTAGAATTAATTCCGCGTACGGCCATTTCACTTGGAATCTCGTCAGGATTCAATTTAATGGAGATCGGCGTGCATAAATGTTATTTAACGTAGACGGCTCGCTTGCCACTTAATTATATTTATTGGACCCTCATTAAATACTTTCGTAACTTGAGATAATGAGAGAAATTAAAGCATATACAACATCTCTAGCTAGAGTCGATGCACACGATAAAACGAGTCTGTAATGCAAAGTAATTGCTCGCAGAGTTGCAAGCACTATCGCCAGTCTTACATCTCTATCCGCTATTTGTAAATTGATTAATAAATTAGCCGTAGATGGACACTCATTCATCGCATGATCGCGAACCTGTTTCTGTAGAAACCCTTATGAATATGTATTACGTATATGTAGAGCTAATTAAAATTTTCATCTCTACTTATGGTTTTATTTGAAATAATTAACCCATAAAAATATAACGTCGTCGAACACGTTTTAGGGTCTATGCTCATGGTCGCTACTTTTTAATAATTAAAAACATAATCACAGCTTTCTTACAACTGTAATCTTCTGAAAGAATAATCTTCTAAAGCGTTAAGGATTTCCTAAGGTTGACTTAAATTCAATTTAATATTCATAACCAAATAAAATATTAGTTAACTTCTCTGCCATATTCCACATTTACATATTTTAGATTCTTTCCTGTTAAAAGACATTGAGAAATCCATTTTGTTAATGTATAAAATCGATATAATTTACCATAGTATTGTCAAATAATGATGTGTAGAAATGTAGATATATCGACATGTTTTCTGCAACGATACACTACATTCGGTATCAATTAAATCGCACTAAAAGATAGCACGTAACAAAATTGTCAAAATAACGTTTTATTTATCATACATTTTTATAACCCAACGTTTATCATTGCGTTATCAAAGGTAAATAGGAATAACGAATTAGAAAAAAGTGGTAAAAGGAAATAAGTATGAAAATTATTGTAACTGTGCGACAATATAAAACTGTTAAGAAGGCAAGAGTGTTCGATTCGCGATAAAATGCCAATGACTAGAATTCCGGATGCTATTGATGTGAAAATACGGTCTCGGAACGAACGCGTTTCTTTCAAAGCCATTACCTTCGAAACATTTGCTTGTATCACGAAAAATGCCGCCGCTGTTCCATTCAATATTCACTAAACTATGCGTTGGGGTAAACTAACCGCTGATACGTGTTCCTTGTACGAACATTGTCCTGCGGCCATAATGCACGTACCCCGTATGAGACTTGGCATAGAAACGCGTTAAACTAACAAGGGTTATAGCGTGGTGGTACTACGAGCGAATGCTTGGCAAAACTTTTGTATTGTCACAGAGTCGGTAGAACATTTTCACAAAACATAGTGTAAATCCGTAAACTCGCCAACACTTCCTTAGTTAACATTTACAAATATCCAACTACAACCTTAAAAAGATGTTCACTATTTCCCAAACTCCAATATTTTCAATGGATTATAACATCAAAATGTCTTTTGGCAATAATCCTTTTTAAAATACTTTTTATAATTTTTTTGTGTGTATAATATTCTAGCTCTTTACAATATTTAAAACACGCCGACTAATATTTCCGTCGCGAGGAACAGTTGGGGCCCTATTTAATGTCCTCGAACGTGTCGATGGTGTCCCATACTAAATCGTCTCAGCTATAAAAGCGTCGCTTTTATTACCATCCCGTAATTTGTACTGAGTTTACAACCTTTAAAAACTATTTTTATTGGAAATATTTCACGGCCGTTGAAAACGAAACAAATACCCGAGAAATTTCTGGAATTATTTCACGTCGCCTTAAAAAATTACTTTCCTCTTTCTGAAATTACTGATTTTCATAGGAGTTGCACAGCTTTGTTCGTTACAATCCTAAAAAATTTCGTTGCTTTTCAAAATAAGGAAACACTCGTGTTAATTAGATACATATACATACATATATAACTCGAAATGTATGGCAATTTATTAAATGACCAAATTGACCGGTATTATGCAGCTGTTTTCGGAATACTTAATAGATACTTAAGCGAAACGGTCTTTAAAACTAGAGAGCCAGCCGTTTAAACGTGGCCTGAGAGAGGTCTCGATAACACTGATGCGTATTTGACCATGCCATAATCGTATAAGCCGTCCCTTCTCCCAGCAATAACCTGCAGCCATGTGCGAACTTTAAGCCTTCTGAACTTTATAAGACATTTTTGTTGCCACATCCTAATTTATAGCCACGATTTGCATTTTGCATAACACTTTACTTAAGCTCAGTATGGCGGAGTGTATATTTTGCTGCAGATATTTGTTGATATACCAAGCAGTACATTTTGGACCGAATAGAGTAAATTAAGTTTTCTTCGCATATATTAATAATGCATTTTGGATCATTTGAGTTTGGAATATAATACGTTTTGTTTTGTGAAATTTTCATCTATATCTTAACTATTACATTTACACCAAATATCCCATTCCAATGGACCTAACGTGAATATTGAAACCGGTTTTCTAATTCAGGGCACGTTAAGAGATTTCGGGTAATTTTAAATGACAGGATCTTAATTATATGTAAAGCTTCCGTCCCTTTGCCGTTCGACCCCGTTCATCTCGTTTAAGTTTGCAGTGAACTATTTTCTTGAGTGTGTCTTCTACTTCCGTTACTGTTAACAACATCACATAAACCCCTCGTCCTTTCGAAGGACGCATAACCATTGCCCTGTATATTATATATGTATATATTCAGTATGTACATATCGCCGGCAGCTACACAGGAAAATTTGAGTTCATAATAGAAATTTATGCAACATCCTTGTTTGCTAAAGAAACGCCTCCGAAATAAATTATATCAACAATTCACGGAGATTCCCTCCCTCCTCGCTGATTCTTTCAAGATTATTTGTTCTCGGGAAACGGAACATTTTGTATTGTGTTTAATGACGGGAAACGGCAGCGTTATAACCTACGAGGCATTCTTATGCGAAAAGGGGTCACGAGATAAGGCACAACAACTTTCTCTGAATACCTGAAGATTGTTTGTAGAAGGCACGTGTACCTAATTTCATCATCAGCATTTACTTTTATACCGTTCGATGTTGAATACGTATGATATAATGGTGCAGTCGTAATTACTGTCATTAACCCTTTTATCGTTCCACTGCTGTGCACGGATCTCCAACGGCCAATTGTGGGTTGGCAAACTTATGTACCTACTCGGAAGACTCAAATAAAATATTTTGTTTCTTAATGAAATCAAAACACTGGTACCTTCTCAACCGTCTGATTGCTACAACATAGCCTCTTTTCGAGCCCACTTTGGCATCAGATAGCTGTGTGTAGAAATAACCCATTAAACCCAAAACCCATATAAAATGAAAAAAATAACAAAAGTTCGTACTATTACTTTGAATGTATATTAGAATAAATTATTGTAAATGTATACTGCATCTTCGCCTGTTTAGCCGTATGCTGTATCTTCGCCTACGCTCTCCCAAGGCGGTGATGTTCTTTAGAAGTCTGTATTTCTACAATTTGTCCTCATACAACAAAAAGGAACGCGCGAACTTGAGACAGTGCATTTGTAGTGATTCTCAGACGATCCAGAAATATACACCGGTAGCGTCGTATGACTCATTTGTCGTAACGATATATCTGTTGCGTGTACATCAATGAAGCGAAATTTATGTTTAGAAAGGATGAAATATACCCAGACACGTCTTCATTTAATTCCTTGATAACTCGTTTTTACACGTCACAATATAGGTGTTATTTTTCTATTCATATTATAAATTATAAAATTAAATATGATATTAAATTTAAGTTTTTACTTATAATATGAAGGTAGATACATATAATTTTTCATATAGATAATACATACGTTATCACGTCTGCATTAAGCGACACATCGACACCGAAACACTTCTTAAGAAGCCATCAGATTGCAGTGGCTTTATATGAGACACGCGTTGCAATCTTGCGGTTATTGTTCAAACCTTAGTAAATCAATATCGATTCGTCGGTCATATGTTTCTCACACTGTACGAAATATAATCTATGAATAACCGTCGATATTTTTACGGCTTCGATGAAATAATGTAATGTTATATCATTCGTGAAATCCACACAAATGTGACGGATTGTTGGTTAGTTTATAAATCGTAGGCACATACGTACATATATGTATTGTAGTCAAGATCAAATTCATGTTTTTATGAAACGTACATCGTCTATGAAAATACTTATGAAGATAGATATTTGTCAATCGAATCTTTTCGTATCCCCATAAGGGTCATTGCTTAACAACATAATAATAATAATAGAAAAATCCCATTTTCTTTCATATTTGTATTATTAAAACGTTCATATTACGTAATAGAAGACATTATATAAAATAAGTACGTTTCGAGTGTAACGCGAGACATGTACTTGATTCGTTTTATATTCGCATGCGGCGACCGTAAATCCTGTGGATCGCGTGCTACATTCCGCCCCTAACTTAGTTTGAATCTTTATCTTATTGAACTTGAACAAGCAGATATTTGGTTCGATCGGCACGCGAGATATACGATGGGCTCTGAACTAGAAATAACCTTATATTTCGTTTGGATATTAACACAATCAAATTAAACATTTCAATGATTATACATATATATGTACATATATACTATTCCAATTGTGAATAAACCAAGATTTGCTGAACATATCACTGCACACGTCGAATTGATTGAAACAATCGATTATCCCATAATTTGGAACCCGAATACATATTTTTCCACATTTTTTACTTAGTAGCCACGGCTTCTTAGCCGTCTGTACAAAACAAGACTGGCTGATAAGGCAATGGAACCAGAGACAATTATCTATTCATCAAGCAGGTCGAGTTCAAATAAAACAATAATGATCCCTTAGGACTCGATGCGTATACAATGATACGTGGAACCAGTTGTGCTACTTTAGCGCTGATACAGCGAGCGCCCTTGCGAGTCCTTCTCAAAGTCGTGACCTCAGGACCTTCCTCGCCTCCAGCGTACTACGCTCCGACTTCTATTTGTTGTGCCGCATTGTTATGGAATTTACTTTTTTGATTGTTGCTTTG
The DNA here is from genome assembly GCA_018244795.1 of Parelbella ahira ahira. NCBI lineage: Eukaryota > Metazoa > Arthropoda > Insecta > Lepidoptera > Hesperiidae > Parelbella > Parelbella ahira. Next base: position 4,837 of record DWME01002354.1, on the reverse strand, counting down.
CATTCTCGCTTTTGTGTTAGCTTTTATAAGAAATAAGTAAGAATATTTTTTGTTATAAATTGTTGACTATCCTTCATCACAGAAATATAAAATTTTAATTAAAATGTTGCAAGATTTCAGTTGCTTGACATGTTTAAAGAGAACAGCCCGAGTTTAATATTTACTTAGTATAAATCTTAGTAACAACGTAAACTTAATGAATTAATGTGTTATTTCGAAATAACAATTAAAAGCTGTACCCAATAGGAGACAAGAGTTCTTTATATCGCTAGTTAATAATATCGCGCGCGCGGATTAATTATATTTGGCAGAGATAAAGTTTCAAATTAAAATGTGTTACAAATACATTAAAACATTCATTGTAGGTGCTTATTACTCTCTAATAAGAACGTTCAAACCTAAAACTTGAATTACGAGTACTGGCCATTTTCAATCACTGCTGAACCACTTAGTAGGTATATATTTTTCTAAAGTATTTTTTTTCATTACTTTATTTAAAAATAACAATATAGTATTTGCGATATCGTTTGATTATTATTTATATATCTCCTAACAAGTAAGAAACCACACGATGTCATTTCGAAAGCACAGCCGAGCGTAATACGATTCGCCGACAGCTACGAAATTCCTTACTCAGGTATTTAATTATATCGCATTACACATATGCCAACAAGAATCATTATGAGGGATCGTTAAACAAATCATTTTGTGCAATGGCTAATCGTATGTCACCTGTTTTTTTACTTATTGTTAATATAATATTGTAATGGAATGTTAGCGTCACGGGGTGGCTTATTAAAATATTTTTATCTTATTCACTGCTACAATTGTGCTTATTTTTTTAACTATTAGCCCGTACCTCATCGGTTTGCTGAATATTATTGAAAACTTTGATGATTATTTTCTTTTTAAAATTACGTTTATAGTGTTGTAGATTTGAAATCGACTTATATTAAGAACTTTTTTTAAATAACCATTGTTTACTTTAACAGATCCTTTTGCGAGAAAATTTACATGTGTGAAACAAAATGCAACATTAGATAAAAAATATTGTATTAAAGATATAAAATTGCTAATAGGTATATAGGTACCTCTTAACTCGCGACTTAGCATGCATGTAGGATAATCTATTACACTCGTTCCATGTAACCTGAGCCCTCGTTTAATCACTGCGATCAGATAGCAGACTACGATAGTCACATATCGCGGAGCCAGTCACAGTCGGCTGGTGCAGCGCCACCCACGTAGAACGAGGCCTGGTCCCGCGGGGCGCCAAGGCCACCACACAATGGTTCCCTCGCGCGCTTCTTATTGCCCGCCAATACTATTCAATCTCACTATCTGTTTTATATAGAACTAGTTTCCTGCGCCCCTCGCATGCGCTGCCCCGTGTGGGAATTCGCAACGCTATTATTATGCGCCCGGCAGGATTCTTTCATATGCGCCCAGAGGCACCAGTCTTGCTTTCACTTCTATAAGCCGCTACTTTAAATGGTTTATGTATGTATGTTATCATCTCTGACTAATGGGGAAAATAAATGTGATTCTATATATGATTGTTTACATATATTTTGTTATTTTGATTTATTAAAATAATGTTTTTATGTCTTTTTTAAAGATGTAAATCGTCTAAGAAATGATAGCGCTACGTGAGAATTTAACAAAACAATTATAGTTATTAAGTAACTACATACACATATGTAGTTGTGGGCCTGTGTCCATAGCAACAACCACAGAAAGAATGTTAGTGTGCGGCTGGGGAAAATGTCGTTATTTGCATATAATAAATAATAACTTTAATAATAGAAATAGATACGTATTATGACATTTATATTTAATAATCGTAATTATGGACGTATCCACTCCGATTAGGGGAGGTATATGTCCAGAAATGGGAATCCAAAGGCTGATGATGCTGATCTACTGTCATTCGTCATAGTTAGTGCGTATCCAGTATTGATGAAGTGAATCTCACGCGGCATAAACGAAAACGTTGGAAACGTACGCGGTCCATTATAACGGGCGCGGCGTGCATTCGACAGGGGCAGCTCGCTGCTGCGTTTATTACCATATTCCTATGTTAAACAGCTGCCTCGGACCGACATTGCGCAGCGAAGAAATAGTAGCCTTGCTCTGTTATTATAACACTACGAGTTACCAACATTATTACATTTTAAGGCAAGTGTAAAGTACCTATGTACATACACATATTTGATATGATCGTGTATCGAATATTCAAGAGACCACTAGCTATATGATGTATAATAAGGAGGAAGATAGAAGAAAGCGGCTGTAATTAGAAGATCAAAGATTTAAGAGTATGTTGCTGATTAAGGAAGTTCAGGAGTGCACCTTTAAAGGCTAATGAGTGGATGGAAAGGGCAATAGTTATATACCTTTTTATTGGCATCTTGATATTTTCTTTATTTACTCACTCTGTTGATTTTTACTTTTACATGTAGAAAAATATATACTTTATTATGAAGAGTGATGAATGTAGAAGAAGCGTGTCAGGGACATTTAGTACTCGGAGCTCCGCTGACCCCACGAGGGACCTGGAATGATTGTATCATAATAATACTAACTCGTATGCAAAGTACGTGCTCATCCCAAAGTGCTAAGACTGGTTAGCGCTTAGCTTGCGAAACTGTTCATGAATCATGCAGCAGTATTAATGTCAGAAGTCACATTGACGTCGTGGCGCAAATTGTGACCTTTGTAACATGGAGTGACATCTATTTGACTCGTACGAGCATCTGGCATTTAGTTACTATACGCTTTTAACTAAACGTGCTAGTAATAAACGTTACCATAAGTCCTGTTTAAAAAGAACTTCAAGCAACTACGAGCACGTATCACACTTCAAAAGTTTTCACCGTTCTTTGTACATGTGTATATTGTTCTAACAATAAGATTGTTGTTTTGAACTGAAATGTTTCACCACTCAACGACTTGTTACGTTAAGGACGGTTATAGTTTACCTTTTATGGATAGACATTTTAGATTTTCAATTAAATACTTCAAATATACATAATAAGCGGAATTTTACCGTATGAAATACACATAATTGGTAGATTTAAATTAATTAAGAAAAAATGCATTTTGCTCTTTGTGAGGTGTTTGTATGTAAACAACAAATTATTATGAACTAGCAATTATTTGTGAATGGTTTTACATCCACGTAATAAACATCTATTTCTAAATTAAAATAAATTGTTATTTTGTATTTCGAATCGTAATAAATTGTTCTTTTCTATTTTGAAAACGTAACAGTGAGAAGATAATGAACTCATTAAACAAACTTTCTACCGATTCGTCTCAATTACTGAGGTAAAGTTCAAGTGTTCCAAACCGTGTGGACGAGTAGGTCTCTTGACCTGAAAACAAAATCTATCTTAAACCAATTTCCAACTACTATGACTAGGTAGTAATATGCTGGCTGGCTTAAAACAAACCACTGTTCAGATTAATCTACTTTAGTTCTGAATTTGAATATTTGAAAATACTCCAGAACATTAGCCAATTCTCAATTCAAATCTAATTTCAAAATATTGGTCGTATTAGTTGCCTGTGCTGAGTCTCGATCTCATCTTTTAATTGGAGAAACTAGGACTGCTACACCTCCGCACCTGCGTCCATCAACATCGCACACACAGACGTAAACAGTAAATTAAATCCGTATCTGACTTAATTTCGTACGAATCTAATTAATACCTTTCACTCGGTCATCAATCCGAATGAGAACGAATGGAACCAATAATATCATCTTCATTAATTGGAAAACGAAATACGTTCGGTCACGGAACGGGCCGGTCGCCGCGCACGACTCGCCCGCCACGGTAACTCACTTGTAGCTAAGATTGTTTCATCACGATATCGACTTTTTTTTTCTAGCATTTGCGTTCTTATGTTAATTGTAGAGAAGTTTAACTGAATGCCTTATAAAAGATAATTGTTAATATGTTTTTTTATTGTTATTTATGATAAAATTGGTGCAATATTGTTCGGATTGGATGTTAATTTATGTATATAGGTAATATGTTTTAAAATTATTGTACACCTGGGTAAATTTAGAGGTAGCAAGAATATAAAGTCGGTATCTTTCTTTTAGGTTTAGTAAAGGTTATTGACATAATTAAGACGAACTTGATTTATTCTCGATATCATCTCTGCAGTAAGTTTAAGAATATCCAAAACAAATATTCGTATGTCCATAATTCTTTCAACAAAAATCAACTTTTTATGTGAACAACAAAAATTTGACATACGTGTGCACAGCTTTATAATAATAACACAGATTTACAGGAAAAAACTTTAACTAAAACTGAAAATACTAAAGTGTCACAAACTCGTTAGACTACTATTTTACTTCTAATTGAGAGCTTTACTAAAGGGATCCTCTTGTTTTTAAAGATAGAGTTGCTATGGTTTTTTTCGCACTGAAAATCCACGGAAAGTGTGGTGGAATGAACTCCCTGTAACCCACATACGAGTAATCTTGTGCAACATTTCAAGTATCACATCAGCGCTCTCATTCATAAATTCCACGATCTGCTCTACATAGAGCTAACATTTTCCTGTGCTTTAATTTTGTACACCGCACAGGTTATATTTGCCACATTATTGTGCTGTTTTTATCAAGCAAACCTTTAATGTTTGTTTGAAAAATAATTGACTGCCTCGTTGGTCGAGTGGTTGCAAGCGCGACTACCGATCGAGAGGTCCTGGGTTCAATTCCCGAGTCGGGTGCTATTGGATTTTTATAAATTAGAATTTCTAGTAGTGATTCGGAGTCTGGATCAGTGCCCGGTCTACGGCAATAGGCTCACCACCTATT
>DWME01002353.1:0-21147 GCA_018244795.1 Parelbella ahira ahira | reverse complement strand
CAGAACCGATTAGACGATCTGTCTTAATCGTTGTGTTTTTTTTTCTTATAATTACTGATGTAGACCTTCCGTGTCGCCAGTTTTTATCTGTTTCATAATAATCGATTCTATTAATTGTGGTTCGTTGAATCGATTACACAGGGTCAACACTGATTGTGTATAACGTTAGATAATATTATCACTAATATTTTTATATTCTACTGTTTTCATTTAACGCAAGTTTTAACGATGTAACTAAAATTTACTCGAATATGTAAAATCAAAATTTTGTGTTAAATCAAAATGTTCATGAAATTAATTATCAATTTGTTTTTCCTTGTATATTTTATTTATTTGTAAATCAAGCGTAGCCTTAATCCGTGTGTAAACAGGCTCATTTAAAAGCAATAAATAAAATTACGCCCCTTTCACGACACGGCTTTGAGTGCGACATCTGCTTAGCGTTCCACTTCTTTAAACTCCCATAAATATTACCCAGTTATCGCTATAAATAACTTACAATTTATAAATTAAAGAGGTTAACACGAAATACAACTTTTTAAATTGGCATAACACGTGTAATCGAAAGCATCGCAATCATCAAAACAACTGTTTAAAAAAATGTGTCACGCGTTCGCGCCAAATCGTAATTTCACATTTCGAACACCCACATCGCGCCAGTCCTGCCTTCGACTCACACGTATAATTAGGAGAAATGATCACGGATTTTATGCACGACAGGCGTCGAAAGGGTCGGTCGCGTCCTGTAAATATATTAGCGATTTTCTTATAACGCAGTCATAAATATAATCATAAAATTGTGGACCGTATGCTTGATAATAATGGCCTTTAATAGAATGGTCTTTATTAAGAATTATTACCGTGTCGTACTTACATATTTTCGCGGGTGGGATATGAATGAGTCAGAATTCATTCATCGCACCGAGTTTACGGGTAATCATTTTAATAGCATAGAATCGTAACTTAATATTGATATTCAATTATTCTTAGAAATTCGACCACACGCAATTTGGTTACGGCCACAAAGTTGATCGATTTATCGATTTAAAACGAAACTGTTCCAAATTTGAAACCGGCGTGTTCGTGGTCTCTAATTCTGTTTTCCCGCCTATAATTGACAGTACACGGTGTACTCTGTCTCTTTTCAACTCACAGTGTTATGTAAGTGTGTTTCGTTCATGTCGCGATGTCACGTGCGGGTGTCAGCGAAGTGACTATTTTGACAATTATGTCATTTGCTTGTCACGGGGTGTCATTTGGTCGACGAGCGATTGCCCTATAATTTTGTTTGGAATTGTGGAGTCCTCGAGTTCGATGACATTTGTTTTGATGTATGGGAACATCTGTGTCGGACTACGTCACACGATAACATTAAAAAGGAGGTGGACAACTTGAGGACAACGGAACAAAGTGTTATCGTTTTGAAGGTACAGGGCATTTCACTAAAGGACTGTGTTATTTCCGATCCGCAGAATCTTTATAATCTGAAAGGGTTCTTACAAACTAATAGATAAATCTAAAAATTAACTATTAATGAAAATAAAAAGCTATCAATTTAAGAAATACTTTATAACTGAAATAAGTTTGCGATGACTCTAAACAAATAAGGAATTAACACTACATTCAACGAAGATCGTAATAACCGCGTTGCAAGATCTGGGCTAATATGGAACGTCTATTGTGCATGTGAAAGATATTATCATAAATAGAGGCAGACGTATTTCTTCAAACAGCTGACCAAATTTATTTCTTAATTATTCGTACAAGTTACTCAGATCTCGTTCCACTTATTTAGATAAAATCGGCTTTGAGGTTACTTGTAACCTTTTTTGGTATAGGCTACTACGAGTGTGAACTAGGCAGTCGTTATGTGAGTTCTTGGAACGCTGTTGTAAACTGGCAACTATGCTTAAATTAGATACTTATCATATAATTACTCTTACTTTTTAATATTGGCAACTATACACACGAAGTAGGCATTTATCATGTGGCAACTCATACTAGTAACCTTTTTTAATACTGGCAACTACCACTATAACCATTCATTTATCAAGTCTCTACACTTTGTTGCCAGTAATGTGGTATTTTAATCTAAGTATTTGCAATTGATCGTTTGTGGGCGCTAACTCGGCTAACGGCATGTCGGTAGAGACAAATGAGGCGTTGTGCTGTAATATTATTGATGCAGATAACAAATAGATATGGTAGAGCAAAGTTCAACTCATATTTAATTCAATAGGCTACGAACGTCTCTATCGAGGCAGAAGAATAAGGCAAATCTTGAAATTCATAGGCACGTGAAACGAACTCTATCCTTATAGCTTAAAGTGCTATACAGGTTCTAATAGGTCTAACAAAATTCCAAAAAACGTTCGACTTGTAAAATTTTTCATAGCTAACAGTTTAGGATATATTTGTTAGTCTATAAATAAAAATAATATCTGGAAAGATCTAAGATAGAATCTATCTGATCCTAAATCAATCGTAGCCTGTAAGAAACCAAAGAGCTGAAAAACATCTGTACATGATTTTTCTATTTCATACTTATATAGTTGATTTTATACCAAAGCATAGAAACAAATATTCGCGGACAATTTAAAAAAGACACTAATGTAGCATATACATATGTTTAATATGATAATATTTGCTTAGTACCTCCCCTAACACAACAAATTAAAACCTTATCTATTCACAGCTATACTGTGAATGCAGTTTACATATATTAGCACACAATTTTCGACCATTTAATATCGCGAAACGTTAAAACAAATGCGAAACTTCACCATTAATATGTTCATGCAGACGAGTAGATAGGATGTGCCTAAGTTCAACTCATATTTAATTCAATAGACGCGCTCAACATCTCAATCGAGGCAGACGGATGAGGCCAGTCGTGAAATTCATAGTCACGAGTGGCTTATGGGCGACGTATGAGCTATCGTTTGTTAAAGGTTAAGGTTTTCTGCTATATTACCTACATTATAAGGGTATAAACGTAGGTAATTTTAGCCAATGGCCTGATTTTACTTATAATATCTTGCGACATCATATATTGTCATCCAATAACAAAGCCATTATTGAAAAAGCGTGTATTATGGTAACCAAATTGATGATAAATTAAATAATTACATATAAATATATACTTGTAAATTAATAATATTTTGGGATATCTTCGCATACGGCCTCTGATACACGAAATTGACCATATATGTATGAATTAAAGTAAAAACTGAAGATACGTTTTTGTACAAAAAAAAGCTTATTTCATTTATTGCCCTTTATTGTATTCATTTGCATAATGAAATAAATATAGTTACAGAAATAAAAATTGACTATTTCAGTTCTGCTATACTCTGTGGCGACTGAATCTAAAACCAGCATACACAAACTGAGTCTAGACAGAGCTCGACTCTATCATCGGATTCCAGGAATGTAAAACGGAACTAACATTTTAATTGAAATTAATAATCGACATCTATGAATTGAACTCTACGCGAAGGACTACCACATCATTCACAACAAAGGTTACTGTTATTCTTATTATTAACATTATTTTTATAATATCGTCACGGTACAGAACTTAGAGTGCCAAATACCTCTATCCTCGCAGTCCTGATGTGTTTTAATATATTCAAAACTCTCTATACAGCCACGTCGGCTTTGTAGAACTCTGAGTTGGGAGATTATTAACAAATAATAAAACAATTATATGACAAAAATTAACGACATTTTCGCTTAACTCATTAAACATTCGTTTGATAAAAGAATCGCTGAAGATTATTTTGCCTCCAAGAAAATTACTTCGACGCCGCAGTGAGGGATTACAAATGCGATCCTACAGGAAGTACGTCTGCGGTTATTGCGATCCGACGAATATTATATTGTAATATCGTTGATATATCTATCGCGGAATACGACATATAAAGACCAGAAGGGATGGGCATGTAGGGCTGCGTTGTATTGATGTGACGTAAGTGTAACATAAATGGGAGTGAATGTATTATATTATGATTTAGAGTCGATAAAACCATAACGTAGTTGTACTTACTAGAATTAAACAATAATAATATAAGGAAAAGACAAAATTTTGAATAGCTAAAATGTTAATATGATTCATTAAAATTATTCATTCGTTTCGTTATTGATATTCAGCTCTTTAATTATTTTGCTGTTGAGCGGCAATATTTCAGTTATTATTAGGGAAACAATGAAGGTTAAAAGATACGAAGCATCTTACGATATCACCCAGGACGAAACACTAATTTTTTCTTGAAATTATTCGTATATGACAGACCTGCTGCAATTGTCATCGAATTCATTTCAAATAACATAACATAACCAGGTATAGATCAGTAAGAGATAGAAGCTGACTTTACTAATTGCTTGAAGTCTATTTTACTCATTCTGCATTTAATGACATATGTGAACACCCATGTGCCCATCACGCCAACGGTATCCAATATTTCAACTGGCAACCCTGGATACAGTTAGTAACGCTATAGCAACACCGAGTGAATACTAATGCTGTCCGCCCGCTTTGTCTACGCCGCCGTTCGAGGAACGGTTCGACCGACGAATATTGATCTAGACTTCATCTTCAAGGATAACCTGTGTTAGGATCTTGGAAGTGGGCATGTCGTGTGTTTAGATATTCGCTGATAATTTATAAACGCCTATCTGATTGCATGTAAAAGCTTTGGTAACCCAAATTATTGTATTTTATGACGATATTAAATATAAATATCTTGCATATAGTATAGTACTCTATTCGGTGTTTGGAAAACTACTAGAACGTACAATGGAGTGCATCCCTACTGGATCTGACTATTTGATAACAACTGAGACTAATGCAGATTTTTTTTGATTTTTTTTCCGTTTATATCAATTTTGACACAATAAATGTGAACATGGGATAATACGTCAATATTCTCTACATTAATAGAGATACTAGTTAACGGATAAATCTAGTGCGATGGTTCTGGAACCACAATGGATGTCCACGGTAAGCCTCAAGGATTTTTCTTTTATTATAACAATCGAATTGTTTTTGTCGTTCTCCAACACACAAATACTCTTGAGGATATTTATCACTAGGTTATGCTCCGAAAACCTGACACATCCAACACTACTTATTTTTATCTATCTTTACATAAAATTTCTGTTGCTTGAACGCGTGCGCTACCAACTAACCATGTGGCTGGAAAAAGTAAGCATTATCATCATCAAATATATAATAACCTAAATTACCCATATGGTTACCATTTTAGCCGTTGACTTAAAATAAATAATAGAACTCTACATTTTTGAAAAAAAAATTATTTAATTCGTATATAAAAAAAATATATATATATATTAGAAAGTAATAAATTGTTACATCTTTTACGATATAATATGAATAAATGGTACTAACCGTACATTTTTTATTATATATGTTCATACAAGGTGTGACAAAATAACTAGGGTGCTATAAAAACAACACACATCAAATATTTCGAACTACGAAATTTCATTGACAAGCCTAAATGCAAAAGACATCAACGCGTTCACCAAAAATGATATCCTTTTTGCGAAGTGCAACATTTTATTGATATTATAAAATCAAAAGAAAACTCTGCTTTCATGTTTCGAAATTATGAAAGATATTCGAAGTAATTTCTAAACTTCGTTATTATGAAAAATAATAGTCCATGACCCATCATTATTAACGAGTCCGTCACTTTCTATGAAATCGGCGTAGAGTTTCAGGAAACAATGCAACTCTAATTTATACTTTTTTCACTTTACTACATTCTTATAATTATTACTTTATAGTACACATTCTTATAACATTCTTTATACGGTTTTCATTATCCTCTGAAAATTCCTAGAATAACTTAGCTACAGTCATATTCGATAAATATCAGAACAACATAATTTCGAAATAATGATATAACGACGCTTATAAAGATATAGGCCTTTGGCAAACATATTCAGGATTATAACTCAATAATAATGTATAAAATATAACGCCTAACGCAAATGCGGTGCGTGCCGCAATGCTAAAATTCTACGTTACCATTGAACAATACGACACGACTCTACCTTCCTTGACATTACTCTACATTTTTTCATTTTTTTTAAAATGGGTATATTTTTTTAAAATGGGTATATTATGTGTTCGTATAACATAAAAACATAAGATCAAGCCTGTATTGCCCCGAAAGGTTATGCAGAGGCATTCCTCTGCATAACCTTTCGGGGAAAGTACAGGGCATATCTTATGTTTTTATGTTATGGGCATTGTTAAACGATTAACATCCGATCGATGCGAGCTTCGATCCAGTGCAATAGCGCGGTGGTAAATCAATTAGCACTGAACGAAAGATTCTTTGCTCTAAGATTATAGCTCATACATCTGATCGATGCAAACAATGATCGAGTGAGGTAGAACAGTAGTAGCTAATCAGGTAATACTACGAACGATTCGTTGCTCAGGTAACATTATAGCACATACATTCGACCGATGCGAGCAATGATCGAGTGAGGTAGCACGGTGGTAACTCATCAGGTAACACTACGAACGGTTCATTGTTCGGGTAAGATTATAGCACTTCCATCCGATCGATGCGAGCAATGATCGAGTGAGGTAGCGCGGTGGTAGCTAATCAGTTATCGCAGCTGATCAGTTGCCGTGCGTGAGGTGCAACGGAGCCGCGTACCGGCGCGTGCTCGCGACGTGACCGTGGCGTCGCGCGGCGCATACCCGCGGCACTAATGAGCGCAGGTGGACGCACCTTTACACTGCTGCCGGGTGACGCGGTTCGGAATGCTTAGAACTTTCGCGATCCATTTCAAAAGTTTATCGTATTGCGGCTGAATTGGCAGTATCAAAAGCTTTATTTATTGACAGCTGTCAAATATAATAAAAGCATAAAATAGTCCAGAGCTCTATGTAAGATACTATAAATCATTGTGTAGTAGGAATCAGTGTGAATCTTATTTGAAACTGAATAAAAGTTTGTTAATAGCACAGCTTTCTATTAAAATGGAGACTTATTTTTCATATAAAACGTGTCAAGTTTATATTTTTCCATTATCCAGTATTTTTCAGTTCACGGAAATCTAAAGCTGCTTATAAATTATATAATACAATAATGGGATATTTTATTTACTTCCATTAACTTTATAAGGTAAAAGGGAACGATAAACAAAAATAAGTCCCGTCAATTAAAAACCAAAAGTTAATATGACGCAATCATCGCACCAGTGCTCCCTTTATTCCCGAACGGAAACTATCCTTGTGCTTCTAACTTTTTAACAATCACTTCATTTTATGGTTTTTCTTGTAATCGAAAAAAAAAGTCAACGATGTCGTCGCGGCACGCGCGGGCTCGCCGTCTGCGTACGCGCAGAGCATCCTAACGCGGAAAACAGAGACGGCTATACGCGTTACTCGCGAGAGAAAGCTGGACGGCTATATGATTAATGGGCACGACCAGTAACCGAGAAATGCAGTCAAATTAGGAGAAATAAATATCGATGTTGATATGGCAAAGAATACCTGATATAAGTTATAAAGCGAAAATTGAATGGGACACGTATTGGGTCGTCTCTCGTACCCGACAGCTGCTCACAATCGGGCCTCGTTTACCAGTTACAATAAATTGATCCACCTAATTGTGTTTTCGTTAACCAGCTCCTTATTATTGCGAAAAATATTATCTTGTATTTGACACGGCTAGTAATTTTACCACAGAACTGACGAGAACTGGAACTGACTGGGAATATTCTAGGTTTTAATCCAATGTTGGCATGAGGGTGACATGTCTATTTTTAGAAGCTTGGAAGGGTAATATAAAAAAGTTACACGACAATTTATACAGTAAGTTTATACGATTAATATACTATTCTGTCTGAACTTCGCTTGCAAATAGAAATAGAATGAAACAGAAGTGGTTTTAATAGTTATTTTAATATTGTAAGACTGAATTGGGGGCATCTCCATTCAAGGGCATCTCCAGGGAAGCCTGCACTCTTGTTGGTTAAGATTTTAAATTATTTAAAAGGTTACAAGCAGAAAAAAGTCGACTCAAAACAAAATCCTTGATTACAAAAGCATTTAATGAATATGTTGCAATATCGACACATATTAAACAACAGTAAGCAGTGAATCCATATTAACCTCACATTGAAAATAATTATAAGTGGTTGCTAGGTTACGTAGAAACTTATGGTTTGAAATTGTTAAACGAAAACCCGTTGAAAGAGGCGTGGCTACGGAAAGATTTACGTAGGCAGGACCTCGAACTATTAGTAACAAAATTACATCGCAGTATACACAATTGTAACCATAATTACATTAACAAATTACATCTTACTCTTTGATTTATGACTTGTATTAATATTACACTTCCTCTCTCATATTGCCCTGTGATTTTATAAAATATTTCATTGTTCATGTATAGTTTTACTTGCGTCTAGATACCACATTTCTGCAGTGATTCGATATATGTATTTTGTGCTGTTTACAATATTGTATGTAATGATTTCCTAATTGTAAATAAATGTTTACTAATTGCTAAATTAACCAACTCTGAACAAGCAATATGCTAATATTGCTTGTTCAGAGTTGGCTTTATTAACGGGCAAATGTAATTAAGCATATTAAAGTAATACTAGCAATTCAAAAAGCATAAAAATAAACAGAATTAGGTAGGATAACGAAACGAGGTATGAAAAAAATATAAAAATATAAATTTCATACAAGGGTGCGACGAGCAGCAAACCTACGCAGTTTTTCTTACTATCGTAAAGCCTACTTATGTATATTTCAAAGTCCGATACATGTGTTAATGACTTCTGATTTATCATTACGCCAAATCCCTTAACAAGTAGACAGAAAACAACGAGTGCAAAATATTTCTATCTTTACAGACCTGACGTGCTCCTTTAAACAAAAAACATAAATTATACAAAAAATAAACAAAATACTCATTCAAAATACTTTCGATTTATTGCAGACATAATAAATAACACTGCTTTTTATAAGCAAGCCTATGTCTGACGAACATATATACATAATAATATACATGTTGAAATGCCTCTCAAACGGGATGTGCGTAAAAGTTTTACACCGATCGTTTTACGATGACAAAAAATACCTGACGGACGCCATGTCCGTACAAGTTTACAGTATGCAGAACTGTCTATTGATAATCGCCCGGTAACCGTCTATACCACGCGGTATAAAAAATCGTCACTTTCAAATCTCAAAGCGCATTCCCAGCACGAAGTTTTATTGAATCGCATAATCATAAACGTTTACACCTTTCGCGTGCACAATTTGTTGTAAACATTCGCAAACACTGAGATGGGAACAGAAATGTTCGAAACGGAAAATTTCACAGGTAAAGTGCAGTTTTTGCGCATCATCCAGGACACTACTGGGTACATAAATGATTACACAGTGTACAGAATAGTCTGGGAGGCGGTGCCGTAGTTAGGGTTGAGGCTAGTCACAATGCGTTGCCTGTAGGCACTCGGCAGGTTTACTGCTCGCTACGAGAGTTTATTACTCCGTCGGGATACGTATTACTTTGCGGTGCGTGGTGCAAGATTTGTGCTGATGTTGTTAGAAATCAAAAATTATAAGGTGAAAATCGTATTCTACCGCCATTCTGTCACTCTACCTTAGCTCTACCACAGCTCTACCACCTCTGTACCACCGCTCTACTACCGCTCTACTCTGCCTCTATAATCGCTCTATCGTCGCTCTACCACCGTTCTACCAAAGCTCTACTATTTATGAAACTATTGACTGTAAAAACGTGCTGATATGAGCTATACGTAACGAAACATACATTTATAGTAAGTAACTTTATTTATAGTAATAACTTGAGTGATTTCTTATCATCAACAGCCTTTTAACCGTTCCGTTGTTGGTCAAAGCTTTCCTCTCAGAATGACCTGGAGTTAAAATCATAGTCTGCTGCGCTGACGAATTAACAATAAGAGTATTTTTTGCCTGTCGTTCTTAAATTGAATTGTAATGAAAATCGTTAGATCTAGTGCCTTATATCCGCAGTCGGTGATAGATACAACATTTTTGTCTCCATCGGTATAAAACTCCCAGCGAACCGAATAAAACCCGCTTTATGTATTTCGGCAGCCTTATACTTTGTTTCGTGCTTCGCGGAATCATAATATAAAAAACGAAGAATGAACGAAACCGTGGAGAAGTTGCCACTCTAGAATATTTTACAAGTACCTAAGTTGGCTGTGTTCGAATGCCAATGACTGTTACGAGTACGCCCAGATGATATGTGGACCTTCCCAAGTATTCTTCATTACATTCCGACGTAATATCTTCTAAGATGTATTAAAAATACCTTTTATAGGATCTTCAAATGAAGCTAGAATAGACTCTTGATGTCCGTTCACGTGTTTATATGAATAAAAGAAAAAAATTAAACGGAGTGACCACCATGTATTCATAATAATAACACTTATTTTTAAGATATAGTCAGGAAGGACCTATTCCTTCCTTACGGGGTAGGCAGTGGTCACCGAGTGATAACTATTTATATCTTTATAAGGATACTTACATTCTATACGACCCGGCAACCTAGTTTCATTGAATTCACTTAAGATGGTTGAAATCTAAATTTACTAAATTTACATTTTTACTAAATTACTTATCGGTAACTAATTAGCTATGAAAATATCAACTAAGTAACAAATATACTATTCTTGACTTTGTATCCAAATAAGTTTTCTACAAGCGTCAAAAAGATACTGAATAAAGAGTACGTAACATCACACCTGTAATTCCCGAAGTAGTAGGCAAAGGAGTGTAGCACACACCCCCGGTTCACCAGCTACGTTAGAGTCCCCTGGAATAGGTAGTGAGCATACATATTGCCATACACCGGGCACAATTTGAGACTCCGAGTCACCACTAAAAATTCAAAATTAGAAAAATCCAATAGTACCCGACCCGGGATTTGAACCCAGGACGTCCCGATCGGCAATCGCGCTTGCAACCACTCGAGCAACAAGGCCGCCAGAATAACGAGTATAATGGTAAAATAAACACAAACATTACACCACTTATTAGTAAGTACATATGTTCAGACTTCTGTGCCCTAAAAGGAACACTATTGAAACACATGTATCACGTGTTGTAACGTGACAGACATGTGTCTACTTCAAGCTTAACTCATATTACAATTGATAACAAAAAGTGATATGTAAACGCATAAGTGTACAGCTGTTGGAATAAAACTTTAATCTCATTTTCTTCATCGATCGAAATAATGTAATGACGTACTAATTTCATCGGCTTACTCGTATCTGAGTATTCTACATACAAACGATTAATGTCAGCGGAATGTAAACTAAACACACAAAGAGTTACGCCGACAAATACCGGCTTAAGTAAGTCGAATTATTTGCTTCCAGCTGGTTTTATCGGTGAATCGATTTGTTTTTATTCTATAGCTTAATAACAGGAGACCATAGACTATTCCGAACGCTTTATAAGCGCAAAATAAGACAAAGAAACCTGCCACCGTCCACCGCAATACTATAAGAAAACCAGGCGTACCAACGTAAAAAAACGACAAAAATGACCACGCACTCGGAATCGAAATGCAAAAAAAATATTTTGCGCGAAAGAGAGAGGGTGATATGACCCGTTCTAGATAGAGTGGAATGGCAGAAATTTCGAATTTAGAATGCAGCGCGTGCGCCTCGACATCCGTCGCCGCAAAAAATCGGGGTTGCCATCTACCGGCCAGTTGCGACACTACGCTCATTCGGTATTAACATTTTGACAGTTTAAGAAAATCGAATCGATTAAATGTTAATAACTTGGCGGATTTTATTCTTTGAAAAAAACGTTAATATTTAAATTAGTTAAATATATTACTGATGATACCTACCTTATCTGACAACAATATATGTATATATGTAACTCTTGATCCATCTGTTGGCGTTTCTCAAAAACTGTCCCAAAACAACCTGTCTTACTTCCATAACCTTAAACAATTATATTATATACCTACTAAACTAATACTACACTTATTTGATGATTGATATTGGTTTAAAATGTTATTGCTTCTAAGCGACCTTCTAGAAATCTAGACAGTTCGTTAAAATAATGCTCGGATTACAAACTGCTACATGCCCGAGGTACAATTTAAAACCCAGAAGCCAAAAACACGAAACTGGCTGATAACCCGTTGAATGATGACGATCGATCAAGCGTGTTATGACGCGGTGGTCTGTCCGACCCCCGACGTATCATTAATTAGATTGGTATAATCAATGACTCTAATGATATGTTCCGATTGTTGAGTTCATCAATTTATTTATTAAGCAACAAATTTGTTATCATTGATGTCTTTTAAAATGTTACCTTATGAATTGATACCCAGGATGTTGCTCGCGCGGAAATCTAAATAAATACCATAAAGTCTTACTATCCTTTGATTGAAATTGACAAATCCTTGTAAAAAGTTTCTTTAAATTAAATCGGCCTAGCTAATTTGATTAAAAAAAGTGAAATACGAACAAACAGGTAAAGCTATTGTCGCATTTATAGATATATGTAGGTATATGTATACATACATATTATGTAGATATAGAAAAGCGACGGCCTTAAAAAGGCCGTAGTGGCTGGATGATATCTGTGAAGAATCGTGTACAGTAGTGTAGTTGAAAAAGGCCTAAGTTCAGTAGTGGAACAGTAAAGGCTGATGTGATGATAATATATGGATTAGCGCAGACAGACTTAAATATGAGTTTATATCTAAATATGTATGTATACATTATAAAAAGTAATAATTAGATTTAATAAAAATATATTTTACTCTACCATTCATTTATATGTACATTTTCACAAACACTAAGTCACTTTCACCCACGTAAGGAACCCACTTCGTTTTTGTCTAATTTCCAATCCTAAGGTATTGCTTTTCATTTGTAGTATCTATATTTATATTTCAACTTTCAGATATATGTACATCTAGTGACTCAGAGAAGAATTAGGGATGAAATGGGTAACGAATATCTTCAATCGTTTCGAAATAATTTAAAACTCCGACCCAACAAAAAGGTACATAAAAAAAAAAAATTACAATCATCAAGCCCTACATACTATCAACTCCAGATAAATACATCATGAGATAAATACATTGATATGTCGTAAAATCGTTCAGTACAAATAAAAGGTTTTCCCTGCACATAAAAACATAATCCAATCAGTCAATTCAAAATGGTGGACACGACAAAAAAATCAAAGCAAACTTTATTTGATTGATTCGTGTCATTCAACCCGATGCGTTTACGAGAAAATACTCACTCCACCTTAAGCTTAATGACTTGTCATTTATTACAGAGATATGATAGTAGCGTTTTGGGTGGTTTCTACGAAAGTAGAATGAGGGATAATGTTACCTGCCCTAGATGCTTATAAATGTCATCGTGTTAATCTTCCCTGCATCTTACTGTCGGAGGATGAAAAAATTTCAAATCAAGTCGTTTTGTTACGTCTCATGTTGCACACCAAAGTGCAATAATTTTCGTTTATTTAATACACTATTATGATTATTATAAAACACGTAAGTAAAATTATCACAGACCAAGCCATATAACATTTTACTTTTTTCATATAGTTCCCCTATCAGAATGTAAAGAGTTTAGGCAATTGTCTACCACGTAGGACAAAATAAATGCAAATGGACGAATACATTACAAAAGGTCTTTTCTAAAAAACTGACCACAGTCATCAAATCTAACATACATATATATATATGTATACAATATATATGTACATTTAATAAATCTTATAATATTTCCAATTAAATAATATACATATATCAAAACGACAATTTAGTAAACAAATTATAATAAATGAAAGGCCTGTAGGTAACAACTTCCGGTTCCAGGATGAATTATTAAAATAATAATAACTAATGAACATTAATAATAAAATCAATCTTTCAAATTTTGGCTTAGACACTGCTTGTATTCAATTATCTAAACTATTTATCATCATCGCCATCAATTAACTACGCATAATTAGTTACAATATTTAATGGATGATACTGTTTAACGATCTTAATTCTTTTCCTCTCGTACTTCATATGAATGAAAAGGATAGATATATTGAATTGAAAATCTGTAATGGTAGTACAATTTATCATAGGTTTTCGTCACTATACTAGATAATTTATGAACAGTTTGTCCGGATTAGTTTTACTAACCAGTAGTAGAAGCAGTAGTAGTAACAGGTGAAACGTTGAAGTTTACTGGACACCTCTACCTACTCTTAGAGGATTATACGCGCGATGTTATGTTTTGAAATATTCCAGACTTTTGAGTACTTTTTTGGTAATATATATAATATTGCTATTGATTTTGCTATACACACCGAGTATCTTCAACATCACCCTGAGTAAATTTGTAGAGAGCGTCATCAGACCACCCTCGTAACCTAGCCGTAGCCTGACAATATATAAATAAATAGAAACTTATTTCATAAGAATAAAGTACTTAATACATTTAATCGCCAGTATCATGTACTCTCACGAAATCAAACAAAGATCCTTCTCAATAAATAAGTCAACCCACGTTTTAGCGGCTCTATAAATGTTTAATTCGCGTTAATTTAGAACCATTAACATTATCTATTGTCAATTTCGCTAGGCGCCAAACAATGTTACAAAAAAGTCACAATGTCGCATGGCGAGGTCATCGCACCGGCTACCAACTCCGAGAGCTTTATTAGTCGGTATGTAACGAAATATCTCAAACAAGTATCAGTGGGCGACAGTTTAATGGAATACGGTAGTCGCACCGGTAATAGAGTTTGAATATTTTCGGACAATGAGAACGATATTCAATAATAATGGCGTCGTCACAGAAAGTTTTTTTTTTGTTTGTTGATAGTTTACCTTAAAAGTCATAATTCGTTAAAATGTACATTTATATGAGATATATATGTATGTACATATGTATAGTGTCAGTCAGTGGTTGTAATAAACAGTCCTTGAAGGTTGCATCCTGACAAAAGGAGTAAAGGTTAAAATAGCCGACAGCAGTCGGATTTAGGACTGGTAGTGGTGCGAATAAAAAAGTGCTATGTCCAGCGGAGACCATATAAAATTGATTATAGAAGCTATACATAATATAATATAAAAATTAAAAACTCTGCAATAGGCTTTGAGATAATTCTTCAGACCACTTGTAAGAAGAACCAAGAAAAAACAATCTTTGCTAATTTATTCCTTAATATATATATTTCAATGAAAGCCTCTAAATAAGACTTCCTGATTTGCGAACAATACAAAACACAAAGAAAATTTATTACTCTGAAACTCAAAACAAATGCAAGTACAAAAAATACAAGATTAAAAAAGTCTAAATACAGAATAAAGTTATTGTAGGCATTAATTGTTTAACCATTATCGACAATCGCTTATCGATAATGGTTAACTGCCGCACCTCACTACAGGAAGCCCGCCCCGTCATTTGTCAAGATGACATTTGACATCAGTCAAGCAGGTTGACCGTAGCTCGGTAATCATATTTTTTGTCCATTCAACTTTACCACTTGAATTCTTGAAAAAGGCAAAAAATTCGGTTGTTAATCTAAAAAAAAATGTTCGGATTCCATTTATGTATCTAAATTGTAAAGCATTCAAATTTATATTTTTTTCTTCACTTCAATTTATTTTCATTGTTTGCAATGATTCTATTTAAGGGTTATTTGTATTCAGGTGCAATATAAATGCATAGTATTATTTAGCTCACATTTGAAATTTAGAAACTGACGTTGAATTGATTTTATTAGTAGGGATTTTGTTAAATGGATTGATTCTTCGATTGATTGAATTTAGTTAGATTTTATTATATTGGTTATGATTGATGAAGACGTAAATTAAAAGGTCTGTAAATTCCTGAAACATAACTCTAAATTAGATCTTACTACTTATAAATCCATATTATTCAAAAAAACGTTTTCATTTGGTTTAATCAATACACTACTACTACTACTACTACTATATTACTATAATAACCTTCTAAAAGTTTAGTAAACAAATGGCGAAACAAAACTAAATATCCAAAAAAAAACATTTATTAAGCTGTAAATAAGTATATTAATATCTTAAAATATTGCAAAAAATTTCATCGATATATGTATATTTGTCAAATATGCACCTCACTAAAATTGATGTTGTTTGTTTTGCCAGTAGCAAGTAGTGTCGCGTTGATAAATATCCTTAAAGATTGTTCAGTCTCCTCGATAATTCCTCTTTGAACCTCACACTCTCTGATACAGAGTAATTTAGACTTTACACGTTCCACTTACAGTTTAAAATCCAAAAGCAACATCTTGACTAGTCAAGCCGAGTATGAGGTAATTTATGAGATGGTCTCGGTAGGTGTTTTATAGTTATTTGATAAAACACTATCGTGATTATTAAGCTTGAGACCATGACAGGCGGTGTTCATTTTGTTTCTATAAATTCCTCCACGGAGCGTTATCTGAATATTGTCAGGCAATATTAGTAATGATCGGTGTATATTAAGTTTCATATTTTTATCACTTGTGTCGAGCAACTTTGACAAAGCACCTGCCTCACGGGAATTATAAATGCTCCGCGCTCATCTTGGTCTTGTTAGATATTGTACAATACTGTAACAAGTATTATTTTTAATAATAATGAAGAACTAACTAAGATTTCGCTTTTTATCTTCCAGGTAAGAAATGGCGATCGCTGACGCCGCAAGATAGACGGCCGTTCGTGGAAGAAGCGGAGCGCCTTCGTGTCATCCACATGACTGAGCACCCGAATTACAAGTATCGACCGCGGAGACGGAAACAGAACAAGACGAGACCTAACCAACCCACTGCCCCAGCAAGTGCGCCGCCCGCTGCCTCCGTGGCGTTAGGGTCGCCTTACGCAACCGCCACTGACTCTCCCGACACGCGGTTCTCACACAACCCTGGAGCGGGTTTCTCCCCATACAGAACATCCCCACTCGCTTCGGATTCGTATCAAACTAGCCAATACAACAGTCACGTCCAAACGCCAGAATCATCACCGGCTCGCTCCCCCGAACCTCAAGGCAGAAGGAGCGCACCAGCGGAGGCACCCCTGCCCACGCCTGATGCATCTCCCGTAGAAAATGAAAAAGAAAACTTCCAGTACGAAGAGAGGCGACGGGCCATTAATGCGTCATCAATGTCCGACTCTTATCCCTACAAAGCATTCAGAACCCCAGGCTCTTATTCCCCTGCTCCAGTAGCCGCGATGGGCATGGCCAACGGTATGTACGTCATGTGTACCCAAAGGACGTTGGCAGAACAACCGCCACTGGTTACTGGCACATTCTTCCCACCAGTAGCCACATCTCAAGATCAACAAACTCTTGGGTCTTCTGCTCCACGCGTATCTTCAGCTCCAAGTGGCCCGATGACCACAGATTACAGCATCCAGTATCATCCTTACGAACAGTACGAGCAAATGTACAAGACAGAAGATTCATACGTGTCCCACTACCCAGAGCAACCTAAAACCGAGTACGACACCGGGGGCAGCTATTTTTCCGAGGAACCGCCTCCGAATCAGGAGCAGGAGCAAGGATTTATGAACCCACGTCCAGAAATAAGGACAGGGTCGCCTGAGTCCGATGTGGATGCTAGAGAATTCGACAAATATTTGGACTATGGGACAGAGGGAGCGATGGAACAGCATCAGCAATATAGATATGAACAACAGCAGCAGTACAGGCCTCCATACTGCGCGGAGCCACCTCCAGGGCTCGAGTACGGTGCGGAGAGGATGTACGCATCTCCTTATGCGTCTGTCATTGCCGGCACTCCTCCCGCCGGGACGTACACTCCAGCACCACCCGGGGCTGATGTAAGACCGGAAGACGAATTCAGCGTCATCCTGGCAGGAGTCAGGCAGACCTGTTACAGCAATTGACTGCACTGGGATAGGAATACTGAAGACTCTTCCTGAATGTAGCCCAAAGAGTTGTTCCGAAATGTTTTTTTCAGAGTGTGTGTGGGTTTTAAGGAAACTTGAAACATAGAAAAATATAAATTTATGATCTGAATATTTATTAAAGATTCTCATTTCCATTAAAACTGTATAATGCCGAAGAATGCCTATGACGGAATAACTTCCGTGTTAGAGTTTCGGAACTATTTAGTTGATTTACGCACGTTTGTTGATATTATCGAGGGAATTTACCGATTCAACACTGTGATTTGATTTATACGATTCATGATTCTTGATTCATGATTCACCCATAATCAAAACATTGTTTCTAGAGTTAAGGCAAAATGTATCAAATGTATTATTACTTAAATTTTAAAATATCTTCTATAATAGTGACGTTGTTGTTATAAATTTAGATGAAATTTATGAAAAAAATAACATCCTATTCATAAATGCCGTTGCAGTTATTGAAGGTTTTGTCTCTTTCTAGCACATTTCGTAAACATTAAGGGAAACGAAACAAAACACAATAGTGAAAACAGTGCATATCAGCGTTTATGAATGTTTGATCAATATTTCTGTCCGTAGTCATTTGAAATTGAGTAGAAATGTCCCATAATACTTTTAGATCTTATTATGCACGTCTATAAATAAATATATTATATAACATAAACTATTTTTATAATGCTGGTGCTATGTAAGACGGTCCTGTAAATGTAATTTCTATAGTTATACAATTAATGTATGTATATGTATGTTATTTACACAAATCCGATCAGCGCGGACGTAGAGAATGTCGACAATGATGTGTCAAAAATGTTTCCTATGTCGAAAATTATTTATTTGTAACTATTTTTTGTATATTTGTTCAAAATGTCAAATTAACTCGATGTAGTTCTTCCTACTGTAGATATAGATTAAGAGGTTTTAATTTTTTTTGTTAGAATAATAATTAAATATGTTTAATACACGTTATCTGTATAAAATGTAAGAACAGTTAAAATATCTCATAGTTATATTTGTACTAAAGTGTTAGTTAATTCATTTAGTTTATTTTGCAATTTTTAGTTGTTTAGTTGAAAAAGACACTCGCACCGCGAAACTAAGTTCTTCCTGTTTGTAAGAATATTTATAAGAAGCAATAAAATTTATATTCTTGAATGTTTTGTTTTTATTGATTTCCTTCAGACGATAGACAAAAATCACAGCTTTACCGACTTAGAACAAATACATCGCAAGAGAATATGGACATAGGACATAGGACCCCAAATAAGCATCATTGTGCCCTGTCCGTGGCTTATTGGGGAAGGCCTATGTCCAGCAGTGGACTGAAATAGGTCGATGATGATGAAGATATGAACGGTGGATATTTTTAACACGCGTTCCTGTAACCCGTACGCATAATCTAAATTCTCATAACCAATATATGCAAAAAAGTATTTTCTAATAAACTATGCAGACACGAACTATCACTTAAAGAAATTCGACAATATTCAAATATAGACTACTTGGTTCCGTACAGTATTTAATAATAATGATAACATCTTGTAACAAGTTACCAACATCTACCTAAATTTAAACTAGAAAGACCCTGTATTATGGTAACCATATAGTTAGGAAAGATACATACATAAATTTCTAAGTATATACATTTACATACATAATATAACAGCCAGATGCAGTTCTAGTACGTATAGTCTAATGTATGTACCTATATATTTGCTTTGAGTGAGAATCGTACTTAGAATCCTGGCACGGTCGGGGTCTATAACCAAAGGACTAACAAACTAGTATTTGCACATCGTAGGTTTTTACCATATTTGCCCTTAATTTTAATAAAAAATGTGTAAAAAATACGTAACAATTAAGTTATAATATGTAGACGTTGAACCTAGAATTGGTCGTTTTGTATTAAGCTTGCGTTAACGAAAATTTCTCTAGTATTAGGTAGGCAGAGGAGTATAGTAACCTTCCACGTTTTTTCGATAACTTTACATGTCTCACCATGAAATAATATGTGGCCGTATTGCCAAACACTGCTCACAAATCCTATTTTAGAAGTAGCTCCGTATTAGTAATAATAAATAATATTAGCGATATCAAGTAAGAAAAACCTAATGATACCCAAACGGCGATCGAACTTAGGATCCTCTCGCTTACCAGTCGCGAGTGCCACTACTCAGTCAATAAGATAAAAATATTTTGGTTTCCACAAAAACTTCCATTGGCGAGATTGAGTCGCAATATAAAACTGGCTTAATTATTATAATAAAAACATATGCCATCTATCTTGCGCCGTACCTCACACGCACTTGCCAAATACAGAGCTAAAGAGTGCTATGTGAAAAAGGACGAAATGCACCGCCCCCTACAGAAAGCGTATAAGTCCAAATAAAATTAAAATTACTAAATAATTTGCGCGCACCGCTTAGGGTTGCCACTTTAAAAATCTTTGTAATTGTCCCTAATACTAATAGAAAATGATTAAATTATTTTATTTTGGTGTTTTTACTTCTTAATTTAATTAGATTATCGTTTTTAATTATCTTTAATTAAAATATCCTCTGATTTTAATGTCTTTATATGTTTTCAATTTTTAAAAATATTAGGGGGTCGACTTTTAAATTATCGAAAATCAAGTAAGTAAATCAATACATCATTATTATTTATGTAAAATCTACAATCTTTTATAACAGTACACTTTTACAACAGAATCCTAGAACACTACACTATAAAGACGCATAAAAACGCATGACTTCTCAATTGCAGTCACATTTTGAAAACCGTAACCTTTAGCAGCTCTTAATAGCTGCAAGCGGGACTGCTCATCATGAGATCATGGATTCCATCGACTGGTCGGGAATGGAATCAAGGTTAGAAAAATTCAATAGTACCTACTATTGAATTTTTCTAACTTAACATTCCCAGTAATAGCTTGAAGCCTCTTTGTATGTCCGGCCTATGTCAATAGGCTTACCCCTTATTTCATGGGACGTATAGGATGAAGAGTTATATGTAGGAATACTACTCCTCTGCCTACCCATTTAGGAAAACACAAGCGTGATGTTATGTTAAAAGCTATTTTAAAGAGCAAGCAAAGCCATTTCATCCCGGTATCTAACCTGCAACCCTACGCCAGGGGTATACATCG
>DWME01002352.1:0-21149 GCA_018244795.1 Parelbella ahira ahira | reverse complement strand
ACCGTTGCGCTCGTATGTCTCAGCGTATGCGACGTCATACATTTTACCATTCCATTCGCAAGAAGTTATTTACAGATGCGGTTGAAACAGCCTTTTTCTTTAATTTCCCCTGTTTCATTGTCACGATTTTGACTGCAAAGGATTAAAAGGCAATTTCTGACAAATTACTTTTACTTTTCAATCATAAGTAAATAAACTTATTCCTTCATCCATTAATAAATATTTTTTTACTTTTAATTAATGACCATGTAAGTAACTTTTACTTTTCTCGTACTAAATGAAGGGAAGCGATCAACAGCTAAGAACTTAGTTTAAATCATGGTTTTGGTCGTTTTCCGTTAAAACGGGGGCTACCAAAGAGATTATTAAGATGATAGCATCAGTCCCCACAATTTATTGTACATCTTCTAATAAGGCAGGTCTCTGGTAATTTTAATACTTAATTCAAACCATACGCTCCCCAGCTTAGTTTGAATAAAATCGGGACACCGCAATTCAGGGTCGTCACAATGCTCAAGGTTGACGACCACTGCTTTAAAAAACGATCGCTTGATTTTAAATTGTTGTGACTTGACTGCGTTGATTTCTGATTTAAAGATTTGTATTGAATCGTTCAAAATTAAATCAATTATGCGAGCGTCAAACTTTTGAATCTTTCATGGCCTACAAATCCGGAGGTCTAATTCTCAGTAGTTGCTTTTTCTCTGACTGATTTCAATTAACCATGGGGGGAAGTTGATGTTAATTTGAATGAGTTGTTTTCAGAGAGCACAAGTCGAGTACTTATAAGAAATCGATATTGTTTTACTTTTAATTATTGTAGCCGGTTTTGATATTGTTTTTAGATACAGTTGGGTACAGACAATCTATCTTTAATCTGTATTAATATCTATTTTTTGTTATTTACATATTTTCGGGTTTCATAATTTCATTTTTTTATATATTTATTTTCATTCTATATATATTAATTTTATTTTTTTATATACATTATCATAATAGATGTTCGATTTATACTAATAGTTATAATTTTATATTATTTCATAAAAAAATATTAAAATGTTGACGTGATAATATTTTGTATAAAAATGCTTTCTTTTATCGTACTCATTTTTATGTAGTAAAATGCGTAATTCTGTGATATTATGTAATTCTCAAATATAAGAATTGTGCAGTCGGGGGACCCCCGCCAGGAACGAAGTTCGTTACGTTTTTTCTTAAACTCGGAATGTAATTCGTAATGAAATCTATACATTTTAATTTTTATTTTATATAATATTTTAAGGCACATAATCTAAAGGATCGAATTATCAGTAAATTTCATTTAATATTTGAGGAAAATTATTTATTCATAAAACATTATATACAAAATAATCTCTGTTGCCCTTACATGATAAAAAGAGACAGGGACACACGGAGACAGGTGCGCACCAGGCTGCTCATTTATTTTTAATAGTCTCGCACATGTACAGAGCATAGGATAGCATACGTTACGTGACGATTTCTACTAAATCGCACTACCCGTAAGCCGCGTTAAGGAACTTCGTTCCAATAATAATATAACTATTATTGTGTATTTACTAAAAGAAGTCAGGAATGTCCAGCAATTGTAGAAATCATAGCCATACCACCCACAATCTCTCAAGCCGGGTCGCTCGGGTGGCACAAATCACTGCAAAGAGCAGGATTTGTTAAAATATGTTTTTTGTCTCATTGAAACCATTAGCTGTCTACCTGCTGTTTAGCAGGTAATAATAATGAATAAATATTATAAATAAGCCTTTTTCGGGATTTATACTTTATTACGTACGGAAAAGTACTGACATATTTTATAGCACGGTAATAAATAAAATATTTTATTGCACAATAATAAAGAAACAACCGCTGTTTTATTAATACATTTTGAATAAGCTGTTTTATTAATAACTTTATATCGATGTGGAGTTCATACGGTTTCGGAACGTTGGCTCATAACGAGTAGCATTAAATAGATACCTATGTATTATTATATCATTTCGGTTCAACGGAAGATACTTTGAGCGTTCGTCGTTTATTTATTTATCAGCTCCTTATGTAATATGCCTATCTTTTATTTGTAGTGTATCTTCTAATTGAATGGAGTAAAAATAAACTTAATTCTAAGGTTCATACAGGTTAGGAAGCGGAAATATTACATCTGCAGGATATATTTCATCATCATTTTCATCGTCAGCCTATTCCTGTCTACTGCTGGACATTATATGTCTCTCCAATGGCACGCCCCTGAGCACATATTTATCCGTATTGTAATATGCTTAAGCTTTATGCTATTTTTAAAAAAGTAGCGCGCCGAAGAGTGTGAGTTTTGCTAAAGGGTTAAAGTTTATGTAGAACAGGGGGTACAAAAGGCTAAACGTATGTATAGTATGTGTAATGAAAACGTTAAATAAAGAAATCACGACCGCCTCGTTGGTCGAGTGGTCGCAAACGCGACTGCCGATCAAGTCCCGGGTCGGGTACTACTGGATTTTTCTAATTTAGAATTTCTAACAGTGACTCGGACTCTGGATTCGTGCCCGGTGTATAGCAATAGGCTCACCATCTACTCCATGGGACGTAAACGTGGGAGTGTACAACACTCCTCAACCTATCCCTTCGGGGACTACAGGCGTAATGTTACATTTCCCTATTTACTACAATGTATTTAATTTCAAAAAGCTATTTAATGACATTATTCCTTATCTAATTTGATGTCACTTAATGGCTTCCCTACACAGCTTTTAGCGTCTTCAACGAACCATTGACATAAAAGTTACAACGTATTAAACTCTATTGCTATCGATGTCATTTATAACCCCTGACGATGACCGGTTATATAGAATTATACATTCTATTATACATGCTAATGTCGGTCGCCGGTCAGTGTGGTCTTCATTATGATACCTGATCCTGATGTCTTCGAAGTGAAGCAAAGTAATACGGCGACTACTCTTTGCGAGCATCGTATTTTAATTGTATAACATCGTGTATTCAACATAACATAACATACACATAGCTAACATCACTCGTGTTTTCCCAAAGAGGTTGGCAGAGGACAGTGGTAGGTACTCCCAGCTTTCAGATGATGTGTCATACGTCCAATGAAATTATATTCACGTTAAATAGTATTTAAATTAGAAGATGTTATTTATACATAAATATATGATTTATATTTATTATTGTAAAATGTTTATGAAGTCATAACAAAATGCAAACTTTATGTTTGATGGTATTTTCTACCTTTTAACGTATTGGTATTTTTAGTGTGGTATACCAAGATATAGGTGCAATACGTTTAGTGCTAGTCCCTTCGACGATAAGATTCATTCAATATTACTTATTATAGGCATTCAGAAGTTTGGGAAATGTTCATTAAGAAAACATTTTAATAACATGAATGCACTATGGCCTCAACTCTTGTTATTATGAGATTATAAAACTCAACAATGCAATACCCGTAAACGATAAATGGATTGATGATAATTTTGATGATGAAAATCAAACTTGTAGACACACATTCATCGTGAGCATATATTGATTTTAAATATATGCACGTCAGTATGTTTTGAGTATTATTTTGCCGCACACTGTAATGTTAAACTGACCGTACATATAACTTAAAACAAAAATATTATTGTATAACAATGTTGAAGAGTTTATATTTTTGCGACTTTATTGAAATCTTCTCGTATATGACTTGCTAATGTCCTTTAAATAGATACATAAAATAAAAAGTACTAACGACATCCTCTGATTACTAATTACATTATTAAGGTCCTGATCACATTAGATTAGCAAGCGATCTTTTAAATGAGGACTGGAAGGCATTTGCCCATATCCATATACCTACATACTAAGCTCATGAACTAAGTAATTATCATGAAGAATTCTCTTCTTTAAATGTGTTTCAGTTATATATGTACATGATGTATCATGTACTCTGAGTTTCCGGACACATCCTAGGACTTTTCAAAGCAAAGATGTATAGGCTCTTCCTAGGCATGCGTGCGCTATCTTAGAACGCATCTACGCTTTCCATCAGGCGATATCGCGTTCAAATACTAGCCTATCATATAGTGAAAAAACAAATGGACATCTAATTGTAAGTAATTATTCGTAAGTTTCTCACAAGCGCGTGAAATCTGCTAACCAGTGTTTGACCAGCAGACTATGACCCTAACCCTCTCCATAATAAAATAGGATCCGTGCCTAAAGATGGAAAAATAAAGGACGTAATGATTTTTTGGTGAATTAAGCTTAATAGACAAAGAACTACATTGATGGTAACAAAATAGTCATCGGTCTCTAATAAAATGTACAATAGCAACGCCATGACCAACGCTTTTCTATTACTAAATGTGTTACGATAAACTATCCGCTTCAGCGTCGATACTTGACAAATAAAATATCAAGATCACATAATCCATCGTCACCTCTAAGATTTGAAGGGCCATTTTCATGATTGGCATAAGAAAAAAAAATTTTGATAATTTACGACAATCCAGTGATCCGCTGTCGCGTTTCGAGTTACCCTGGCACCCGGCTAGTTTCGCTGAGGGTTCTGTGCTACGTATGTGTATATCTATTTAGCATATCAGGTGATTGCACCATCCGTTAGTGTGTTCATTACTTTAGCATTTAAATATCCGCCGCTATTGAAAAACAAGATGTTTTCGGTATTAATATTATTAAGATTTCTTGGATCTTGTGAATATTAGGTAATTTAATATTTTCAATTGAATATATAATATTATGTGGCTTTATTTAAATAATTGTCCAGTTTGTAGTACTGGCTGTGTGTTTATACGTGTATTATTAATACATTAGTACTTATTCAGTAACGAGTGAATATCTTAAACAGTGGTTATGCAGACTTTGGTGTTCAATAATAACGTAGTTATGATAGTCTGAGATAGACTGAGATAGGCTGATACGATATTGATGATGATCTAAGTAAATAAAATTGTTACAGAATCATACTCGTATATATATTAAACATGTTAATGAAGATGTTAAGGTTTAGACGAAGATTTTTTTATAAATATTGGTTTGTTATTATTAGATATTATTATTAAGAATATTGGCCATTCAATATTGAATAAATCTATATATGGTATAATTAACTTTAAAAAATTATGGGGAGATATATTTTATAACATGTTAATTATGATAATATTGGGGAAATATAAAGTTAATTTAATTTTGAACATCGCCAAATATAAGTGTAGAATACCTTAATAGAAATGCACAAAGCAGAAGTTATTAAGAGGCGATGCTAGCGTTCGAGCATTTCGGATAATTTTAATAGGGTTGTCGCAGGATATTAAACTTTATTAATTTAAAAACATGTTTTCCTTGGCAGAGTTTTTGTATTTTTATTTTATTTTATTTACTCTTTTCGCTCATAATTATATTTATTAGGCACTACTGTATAACTAAAACCAAGCTCTGTTAATTAAAATTTTTCATCATTAGGTTCATGTATGTACGTACTTATACGCGAGAACAATACCTACACATAAAAGAACAATATAAAATATCATATCAAAACCAACTTTTGACTGCCTCGATAGTCGAGTGTTTTGCAAGCGCGACTGCTGATCGAGAGGTCTTAGGCTCAAATTCAAATAAAACGTGGGAATGCACTACACTCCTCTGCATACCCCTTCGGGGATTACAGGCGTCATGTTACGTTTTTTTATAACAAAACCAAGAAAGTATCATAAAAGTAATTTGCTATCTTGAAGACTATAGAGCGAGTTTTTGCAGACAACCGAAGTGTAGAGAGCTTATTAAAAATTACGATTCTAATAAATATTTAAACATTAAAGACCAATAAATTATAAAAGTAAGAAATGGAAATAATGCAAAATATGAAGTGTTACCAACCCTAGCAGTGAGTAGAGCAAAGTCCCTATCTTCCGTCGACAGTCAGCCGCGCGACGTCGGGGGCAACAATAGAGCTTGCTGTATACGTTTAGTACAGAAATAATGATTATGTTTTGCATTTTTTTACCTCACAAAATACCAGGCTCTGTACGTGATTATAAACGAAGTTTCCAAGCGATGTATCGATACCGAGTATTCGAGTAATAGTAATATGTAATAAAAATAAATTTGTTTAGGCTTTATACATATTTACATAAAATATTAATAACATTATTGTAATGTTTTAATTACGTTCTTGTAATTTAGGTATTTTAATGAGATATATAAATATGGTAAAACACAAATATTGAGAGTTGTTAATATTTCTCAATGCAAAGTGAATTCTGAACGGGCTTCAAATATTAAGTATAATGTATTGGAGTATGACAGGCCGTGGGCGGCCCACACAGTTTATGTTCATGTCGCATACAATTACATGCCATTACGTCGAGATGAATGCGTTTTGTGATCTGTCCGCATCCACCTGATAAATTCATTTCAATATAAATCTTACTTAAAGTCTACCTCAAAGTTTACCTTTTTTATTTCTTAGGGGATTTTTTTAGAGATCTCTTTAATTTTGTTTTATTTTAGTGGGGTATGTAATACTGTCAAATTAACATGACATTGTTTAAGATAGGAGTGTCATTAGCCTCGGTTCGTCAACTATTACCAGACATGTACCGTCTGCACAAAAATGTTCGTTGCATAAATTATTTTTATTTTTTTGTATACTATGTATTTAAGTTTTTGTATGTATGTACATACGTAGTATTAAGTTTTTGTTCTATTTCAATTACTGGCAACTTTATATTTAAAAAAAGTGCATAAGTGGCATATAGTCGTTGTTAGTGTTAGAATACTGTTTTTATTTATTGTTTAAGTCGATAAACAATTCTTCAACGAATTTCAAAATTAATGAAAATTTAAGTTCACATGCAAAATTCCTGTACTAGTGATTTTTTAAATTCAAGACCATTTCTTTATTCTTTGTTTTTCTTACCTTGCCTAATACGTTTATAATGGCGGCTTAGCCATCACAATTTTGTATACGACCTTTCTTAATTGTGTTGTAATTTAAGTCGAATATAATGAAATCATTTTGTTCAGGATTCAGCTGTGGAAGTATACACCTACATTCAAAAATGATGTCCGAAAACTGAATATACTCGTATAAGTCAAACTAAGTATTTTATAGGGTAATTACCAATCGCTTGGTAAACACCTATTTGTACGATTATCGTTGTCGCGGATCCATAGCCCATAAAAATACCATGTAGGTAGGTACCTAATTAACTAGATTTTAAAACAGATGTAAAAAAAGAAAAACATACATAACAATTACTCAACATCAATTTATGAGGTATTATTTATTTATTACCACATCTAGTTAGATTACTCCTTCAACTAACATTATTGTATAAAACATGAAAGTGCGTTATTGTGCTACCCCATCGGCGGTCTAAGTGTCAGCTGACATAAGCCCTAATTGCACCATGCTAAAACGAAGATGTAGCCAAGGTTTTTACGTGCTGATTTGCTAACTTATTATTTTTGCTTATTTTTAATTCGACAAACCCTTATACTAACATGTACTAACCGGATTTATTATACTAACACTCCTGAATAAGAAATGCAGGAATACTGCAATACTGTCAACAATTAAAAAATAATAATCTTAATAAAAACTTTTACTAACTGGACTGACACCAACAGCCCTCTTGGGGTCCGCAACAAACGTCTAAGGGTGGCTGCGAGCTCTCGTGACTGCTCCCTCGTTTTCTGCTCTCTTCAAAAAAGCCGACCGGTACTGACCCACACGGCAGAGCACCATTAAGTCGAGATGCGTACGAGTACCACACGATATAAAGTTTTTAAGCAACGTTGTAACGGAGGGCTTGATTGATGGGTAAGCTCGCTGTGCCACCTACGCTCTTAATGTAGTAATGTAATAATTTAACATGGAACTGTTCCAAGAATATTGTTTGTTAAATACGTAATAGTTTTTATTAAATATTAGTATAGTGTAAACTCTTTATAACGAATTTCAAGGGACCGTGTATTTTTTTATCGTTATAAAGAGTTTTCGTTACACGGAGTGAAGAGAAAAATAAACCAAATTCAACCAGTTACAACAAAATTCTAACTTTATTGCTATCAATAGGTAAATTATTCTAAGCACATACATATATTCTGTTCACTTTGCTTGACTTGTTTTGATATGCCAATATTTGTTCTATCGTATGTTGTCGCAATCCGTACGATTGGCAGTGAAGAATTTTGAAGATAACTGGCCTGAACGTTTAAAGAACTGTATTGCAGTCAATGGTGACCACTTCGACTAAGTTTTATATATTTTTAATGCATTTATATTAATGTATAAATTATCACACTGTAATATGTAGTAATAAATGTTACGTATGTTAATAAAAAATGTTGTTTTTCTTTGTAACAATATTTATGGCAAGACTAAGTATAATACCATAGTTGACATTAAAATTTTATTTTCATTTTTCTCAGTTTTTTATATCTCTCCATACAAGAACCTCGATATCTCGAGTTATAGGCGAATTTGGACCATCGCTCCACCAATGGTATGAACTAAAGGCGATTTCGATAAATTTCCAATATCACCGGATGTTTTAAATCCAACCAGATGGGCGTCGTGACAATGAAGTCCAAACGAGAATAACTTTGAGTATGCGTGGCATGCGGAGAGTGCAACCCAGTTCCTCACAAGATTGATGGCGATATGTCCGCACCTAAACACCCATTAACTTATGTTTGGCACAAGTATATCCAGCTTTCACTTACCAAGATGTATTGCTCACTTGCGACTAGAGTGTAATACCTCAAAAACATTCAGAAAACAGTTCAGAAAGTTTGAAATATGATTGTTATATGACTATTAAAACGGTTATATATACATATATCAAAGTCTATAGGTCATGTAACTATTATGGGGGTGGGCAACTTCGGGGAATACAGGCGTGATGTTACGTTACATATAATAAGAATTTTAATAACGTATTCAATTTCAATAGAGACCCTTTAATAAAGACTAATATTACATATTAAACAAGTTACTTTCTTCATGGAAATTATACGAATATTTAGTAATTGGTTATAATATCGGAATTTCCTACAGCGGACTCGCTATCAGTTTAGCGCAAACTCTCAATACTCGCTGAAAGATGTAACTCTATAGGGTTAAGTCAATTGAATCGTCAAAGTGAGAATAAGTATGTTGTCTCACCATGTACGAAAAGCGACGCATACGCGATAAACGAGTCATATCATTTCAAACGCACACCGTCAAAATGTGTAGTGCTTATCATTCTTAGTCGTAATAATTACCCGGGAATGTGGTTTTTCAAAAGAATTAAATTTCTGACAAGAAAATTGATCCATAAACTAGTGTTCTTCAATTAATAATGTTTCATAGCTTTGATATTTGACTATGTCTTATGCCTTGAGAAGAGTAATACCATTATGATATCTGTCATCTGGTATTATAACTTTCAACTTGTGTCAATTTGCTTGCTAGCAGAAGTTTATTTTGTCATATGTAATGGCTGCTACAGACTGTCCATTTTTGTATTGAATTGAAATGGGGCTATACTAATCACGGGACTATAGATACTATCATATACAATTTTGGGGCGATAGCGCTCATTAGTAGAGACTTATATCCAGCACTGGCCCGAGATAGAGCGATGACGATAATGATGAATAACAAATTTTAGTAAATGTTTTTGGTTAATCGCTTTCCGCTGCTCGTGAAACAGGTGCATATCTAAATTAACTTCAGCGCGAATACTTTTAAGGAACAAAAGCGGCTGGATGGCTGGATTGGAACCCGGGCTGGCGAAGTTAATTACAATTTAAATATAAGCTTTGTATTGCTGAAGATTATCTCGCGAAGGGCTTATTAAGATGGTGGGAGGAAGTTCAATTTATTATTCAATATTGTTATTAACGTGCCAAGGCGGCATTAATTATAGGACGATGAAGTTGTTTTTACAATGTTTGTGTATGTATTGGATGTGTTGAAATAAATGTTTGACAGAATATGAATTAAACCATTGCGCTTCGAAGGCAATTTAATTGATTGCAGTACAATATATGTAAACATGTATGAAAAACAAATTCATAATGTTATAAATGTTATACCTAATGTTAATTTTTCTGTTTATTTCAATGAGCTCGATAATAACTGGTCAAATTAGACCGGATCAGTGCGAGTCGATTTTTAGATTTAAAAGATATTAAAACCTAGATAGAAAGCCGGTTTATTAAGGAAAAGATTAAGAAGAGAATAATACAGCGTGCTGGAGATAAAAATGGTTAAATTTATATGTGTTTATGTATATTAGAAGTAGTATTGGAGGAGTTTATGTATATATCATATTATGTATATCTATATCTCTATATGACCTTCCCTATGAACGTCCTCGGATAGATCTGCAACCAGTCAGGTTATCCTTAAAAAACACGAGCCTTAACTCACATAAAGTAAATATTTAAGTTAACCATGTATATATGTAAATACCCACGAAACGTATAATCTACACGTCTTTATGCAGATCGTCTATATTTTTGCTATAGAATTAAAGCTGCTAATTTCCAGTCTACTCTGACGCATGTCTTTTAATTATGCCTTATTTGACCACAAACTGGACCGTTGGCGACACGCGGGCACCGTATCGAGACAGTCCATTGCAAACCATACAAGGACGTCACTGTATATTCAATTCGTAAATGCTTTTTTGAAACTCATGAATCATAATGTGAATGCTTACAATACAGATCGACGTCGAGGCATTTAAATATAAGTATGATATGTCTTATCATACCATGTAAGTATAATTCAATATGCGGCCACGCCTACTAACTGAGGGAGGTAGTGGATTCGACAAAGATATTGGCCAGTCGATCAGCGTGTGTTCGGTTTTTTGTGGGTATTGGGTAATAAACGGTTTCATTTGCTTGTATTTATATTTCGAACGGTTCCCACACAGTCTCAGTAGCTTTTTGTGCAGTAAAAATGTCGGTATTAATAAACATGCGCAAAAACTATTGCGTATATTGTTTTTTATATCACCGTAATTGGTTCCACTATGTTTAGGCAGACACAGTAATAATTAATTAATGTACAAAGTGTCATTTGATTTCATGTTTGTTTCGGATTAATTTAACAAAGTCTGATTGATCTTTGTATTGAATATAGGTAGCTTTATTAAATAATCCATTTTGACATTAAACAGTAATATAAATATAAATAAAGATGTTTAGTAATTTGTTTAAAGAGGCAAGTGTATTTTATAACATGAGATAACTGATTGATACGATAGCTCAGTGGTTTGGTATGCAGCCTCCTGACTCGGTGTTATTGGGCCCTGGGTCCTGTTATTAACTTAAATGCGTCTTGAGATTAACTATTTCTTAGCATAACGATAAATGAAAACGCCTTTAAGAAACCGCTACATCATAGAGTTCACCATAATGTTCTCTGAGGCAGGTGAAGCCGATTACTCTGAATTTGGCCAGCGTGGCGAATGATGATCTCAGCACTTCTCACCCTGAGCGGAAAGCCATGTCTAACCGTGGAACAATAAAAAAGTTCGTGATGATGAATTGATACATTAATATTGATCAGGTTTTACTCCATACTAAAGGGGGATTTTTTTTAATTTAAAGCATTTTTTGTTATACTTTGGCATCTTTGATTTTTAATGTCAATTAGATTATTGTTACTTACATACGTATAGACGAGCATGAAAGAGCCAGCACTATATATCTTATTCAACTGGAATGTTCTCCTCGAGAAAGTGTTATTGAGTGTTTGTATACGGCGCTTTGCTATTTACATCCTCATATTAATTACGGAAGGAAATTATTTATGTTCCCCGAAATTCAACATAACTTCCGCACGGAATTAACTTTTGATAACAAAAATAAAAATCTTTCATGAAAAACAGAAATAAATTTTATATAGATTGAGGAAAGCTGTAACTTTTGTGTGTTACAAACGCTTAAATTTTAATGAAACTATATATTTATTGTTTAGCTTCATACTGTCAGAGTCAAATACATTGCGCACGGTAGCATAAAGTTCAATTCTCCGATCGATCGAATGATTGAACTCCGGTCAGATGACCACTGATAGACTACTATTTATTATAACGTTGTAATTAACGATACGATTGGTTGGAGGTATTCTTGCCTAGACTGCTATTCACGTGTTCGGTATACTTAGTTTTATTTTTACCGGTGAATGATATGATCGAGTCGATTGTTGTATCGATATTGCTGACGCTACTTACAATTTCATTACTGAGAGGCAAACTTGCATTGCTGACGGTACTCACAACTTCATTACTGAGATGCAAAACTCATAGTCATCGATATTAAGCCGATGCCCGTTAGATGTAACAGTACTATCATTCATTCTCACTCACTCTATTGCATTTTTGGTCATTAATTGTTGAAATCAATTGATAGTTGACAAACCACCATACTCATCATCATCAGCCTCTATATTTTAACTCCTTCCGGTCCTGGGCCTTCCGAATCCAGCAGCTTCCTGTTGTCTTCTTCAGGTCGTCAGAGCATCTGGTTGGAGGGCGACCGACGCTTCTTCTACCGAGACGTGGCCGCTCGATGACCTTTCTTTTCCGTCGGTTGCTCGGAGCTTGTCGCTTATAAATAATTGTATTGGAACTCTAATTTTTTAACTTTTCCTTCTTACTCCTATGAATGCACCCTAGTCGTTTATACGCTATGTTTCTAGATATCTAAGCTAAAATCGTTGAATTTGTCAATACACAAGCAGAAATCGTAATTTTTAAACCCAAGTATTTTTTGGATGAAAACAACTTCAACAATCGTGCTACGAAATTGAAAAAAAAGATTAAAAAATCTCGCTTACTAACCTTAAAGTTCAGTGACGCGTTCACGGGTGCGTTTATCGCAATTGTTTAAATGGTCTTCCATTCCCTTATAATACGAGTAGGTATACGACAGCAAATGGCACACATTAATCACTCGTCAAATAGCACATTTAATAATTTCCACAGAAGTAAAAATTATAAAAAAGACACTTTATTGTATTCGTTGCAATAAGAACTTTTAGAATAATTGTATAATTTCCTCCAACTACTATATAATGCCCGAATTTTTTATACGATGTAGCTATAATATTCGTTTCTTCAATAAAGAATTCGGTTTCACTATAATCGTACCTTATATCTGTAAAAGGCCCTATTTGCTCTTTTTTCATTACTTAGGAGATAACGGGGTCTAAGAATGCGCACGGTTAAAAGCAAAATAACAATATATACAATATTGCTGGTTCGAGTGAAAAAGCAATGCAAAAAGTATACTGAAGCGGGTGTCTGCCTAGGGATGTTAAAGTGTATATACTTGGCGGTAGTCAATTATTATAATGCATTTTCTAGTAGGTAGAAATGTATACCGAAGTTATATTTTATCTGTTGCGGGGACAGGATGTCGTTATACACGTTTGTTAAAATATTGCTATCCTCTGAGACTGTTTTATCTTGATTTCTATTACTATTTTAGTTTTTACGTAAACATCATGCCTGTAATGCCCGAAGAGGTAGGCAGAGGAGTGTAGTACACTCTCACGATTCACTAGTTACGTTTACGTTCCATGGAATAGATGGTGAGCTTATGACCATACACCGGGCACAGCTCTAGACTTCGAGTCACTGCTATAAAATCTAAATTAGAAAAATCCAACTGCGCTCGACCCATGATTTGAACCCCCAGACCTTTCGATCGGCAAGCGCACTTGCAACTTCTCGACATACGATATATTTAAGTTACTACTTATGCTACCCGGTGGATTATCATTTATTATAATCGCCGAGATATACCTACATAGAAAATGGAAATAAATACTTGTCTCGTTCATTACATATAAAACTTTAGATAGCATTGAATTACTGTGATAAAATATTTTTGATTAGTTTAGTATTGCTCCAAAAGGATAACAAAGCTGGACCGCTTTGTCTTGTGTACATATATTTTCAATTCGGAGCTTTGAAATTTCAGATTAGAAGTCGAAATTTGATATTTAAATAAAATTTATTAAAATAAATCTGAAATTGTTAGACGCATCCCTAATAAGTACATGTATACAAGATTGCGCATTTAGTTTTTTGCCGTTGGCCTAAAAATAGACGGAATCGACAAATCGAAATGAACGCATTGTATGGAGCGTGCGTCTCCATAATAATAGTTAATACAGATGCTAAGGAAACCATTTCAAACGATTTTTGTATGGTAGATACACAATTACTGATTTCTATCTATTTCTCTTTGCTGTGCATTGGACTGTAACGAGACTTAACAAATACTAGTTCTCGCAAAAAAAATTTTTGTAGAGTATTCTTCGAACAAAACATTTTTGTCTTGTTAAGAAATTTTGTTGATTTGGCTTTGCTTCAAAATCATATTGATACGATATCGTTTACAGGTTTTTGATCTAGTCATGTCATATTTGAAGTTTAATGGATAATACACTACTAAGAAGTACATGAAGTAAAATATTAACGTAAAATATCACAATGAGATTTATTAACAACATTGTAAAAATAGCTAAACGAAAATCTTTTTGAATGCCAAAAAAGTTGGAACCACGTTGAAGTTAATATTTACAATTGAAAAACTGTTCATAAACAGCAATTAAGAAAACCTACAATTACGTGTTTTTACTAAACTTTAACTACTGTGAAGTTGTATTTACTGAGTTGTATTCTAGAGAGTTGTGTGATTCAATAATTATTAGCTAGTTGTAAAACTCAATAGATAAATATTATCCACAAATACCTGTAGCTAAGTAGGTCCTTATGTTTCGATCGTGCAGTTTCTAAATAAACACAACAATATGCGCTTTCAGCGTAAAGAGAGATTGTAGAGTGGCTGATTTACGGTGAGCAGCGGGTCAGCGCTTGTAACTGTGTAGGGCTGTCGAAAATGTAATTTATACTAGCTTTTGCCCGCGGCTTCGTCGCGTGGAATAGTTGCTTTGGGCAGCATTTTCAATTTTTTAGGATACTTCATTTGCATTTCGCCACCGCCCCGCCAAAATAAATAGACGCATTGTAAACATAAACAGATTTGTTTCGTTTTTCGTGTTAACTTCCATCTACTAGTTCACCCCCATTTAGGTTGTAACTTCAAAAATACTAGGACAAATATTGATTTACTTCTTATTAAATGCCTAAATACAAAGTTTCATGGTTTATTTTTTATAATTACCAACTCCCATACAGACTTTCATCCACTATTTGAAACCCTTCAATTAAATACTTTTTTGGCGATGCGTGTGTCTAGGTCCTTCCCCGGGATTCAATCTATCTCTGTACTAAATTTTATATAAATCAATTCAGCGTTTTAAGCATGATAAGATAACAGATAGACACAAGCATTTATAATATTAGTATGGATTAGTACCGATTCAATGTCAACTATTGCTTGCCTTATTATAAAGTTATATTGATACAGATTTCAAATCCGCTTAATGTGCGTGAATGAATTGTAACCACAAATGATGACTACAATAATAGCTAGAATAGTAATAGCTACAATAGTAATACCTACAATAATAGCTGATGATGCTTATAATAAAACTATAAGTCAGCCACCTTGAGGCATTTCGAGCTGATAAGGTAATAGCTCTGCAGCCACCATAATTTCACAAATACTCGTAAATCCATATTTATTTGTCTTAGATATTTCTGTAGCGTAAAAATCTTTCGTATTTAAGGGGCGCCAGGTAGCATTTGATTTGCATCTAAACCGAACCTGGTAGTTGGACTCGTAATTAACAATATTTTTTTTTCATTTTATAAGCCATCGATACGTCACCGTACACCAGTAAAGAGAGAAACGAAAATAAACATGCTCCGACACCAAGAATTTTGAAAATTTTGAAAGGAGTAGGTATTTCATTTATATAAATATATTATATCCTATTTACCGAAATATATTCAACGTCCATTATGAAAAATTACTACAGCAAAATATACTTATATTAAAAGTTCATATAGTATTAACCTAGAATGGAATAGTATTTAAACTAAAAATATAATAAAACATTTTTTAATGAAATTATTCAAGAATTAACAACACAATTAACTTATAATAGGAAATATTTTTAATTAAAACCACCAACGGTTACCATAGCAATAGTACGTATAATGGTATGGCATATGATGCAGTATATATCATAATTGTGCAAATTACATTTGTAACGAAGATGTCGAAGATAACTTTATAGATGTTCCTATTGTAAACCAAAACGTCGCAGCCCTACAGTGAGGTCGCCCGCTAATCTCTGTCAGCGCTGCAGCCGCTGAAGGATTAACGCGTCTTTGTTTTGAATTAACCTGTACTTTATTTAAGTGCATCTTTGTTAATTGTTTTTGATTGTTCTAAGTTCTTTCGTACTTTTTGTTTCAAATAAATTACGATCCCTTCCATTCTTATGACTTGTGAACACATAATGAAGCAAATTTCACTATGACGTTTTTGTGCCATGTATACGTATAATATATCGTGTTGCTATACTTTTTTGTAGGGAAAGGGGACCGGAGCGGAGGGGTTAAGTTTAGTTTCGCCAAGATTTGCTTACGTTAGCAAGAAGTTATCATAAATTTACCTATATACATACGTGTACTTAAAATATCTATGAGAAATTAGATAGCAGAATGTAGCAGAAGGAGCTCTTCGTTATATGCACTATGCGTGAAGCTGGAACTAAAATGACTGTAGAAGCTCAACCCTGTATATTAGGCTCGACGATGTTAGTGTAAGCCCAAGTTACTTTTATATTATTCATATAATATCTATTCCATTTTTTATCTTTGTGTTCGTAAAAACTTACAATCATCATTGTTTTGCTAGCTAAGCAATCAAGCTGTCCCAAAAAATATTAATGACTTAATCTGATAAGTAAGGCCTATATCCCAGCAGTGGAACGGTAAAGGTTGATGTGATAATGACAATGAGGATGATGATGATGAAGCAGGTATATTTAATATGTTAATATTTGCTGATATAATTACCTTTCTGCTAGCTGCCGTTCTTCTTACAACATACTTTATTACGCAATCAGCGCAATTGATGACGTCATATCCTTGTACAGTGTGTGCATCAGTGTAAACGTGTTCTATTCCGATTGCCATCTTTACCCGCCCCATTGAAGCGATGCATTGAAGTGCATTCATACTGTATTTACGATATAGCAAAGGTTAAGTAAAGAATAGACTGAAATCTTACGCTCTCTTAGGAACTTTAATATAGGTATATATATATATATTTACATATATAAGTGTGCTTGTGCTTGTGGGTGTAGGTGGGTGTACATATGTAGGTACTTAAAGGTGTGTTAATAATTAGTAACCGTTTTTCAAATTATTTGTACAATAACGACTCACAATGTAAATTTATTGTTTTCGAATGGTTAGTAATAAACGAATAAATGAAATTAGGTAAGTACAAAATAAATAAATAAAATTAGGTGAATAATCAATAAATAGACAAATAAACGTAACATCTCGCCACTATTCGCGACGTCGTAAAGATATCTCAGCACTTCGATATAGCGACAGTCTACTCGGTACCGCTGTAATGATTCCAGAACAGCCCAGGTCTCCACGTAGTCAAAGGCTTTTGCATAGTCCACAAAGGCCAAACACAGCGGCTGATTATACTCTTCAAACTTCTGTATAATTTGCATCACTGTGTGGATGTGCTCTATGGTACCAAAACCTCCACGAAACCCAGCCTGTTCCGGTGGCTGAAACTCATCGAGTCTTCTGCCGAGACGATTTATGACGACTCTGGAGAATAGCTTATAGACGTGGCTCACGAGCGAGTTAGGCCTATAGTCTTTAAGAAGAGATTTGTCTCCCTTCTTAAAAAAGAGTACCACCACACTCCTGCTCGACGCCTTTGAAGTTCTTCCATGACGGATGACGGAGCTCAAGAGATTTTATATTATTATATAATTATAATTGGGCCTATAAAAACATAGTTATTTTTCAGTTTTAAAATGCTAATTTAGTAATGATAATCTGGTGGGCTACACTTCAGCCTCGGAAATTGAGGGGCTGGGTTTTAACTTCCGGCGCGTCTCTCATATTTATGTGTTTTTAAGTATATGTATATACCATGTATTATTATGTGTGTTTGAAAATACGTATCTACTTATTGATATCTATCAATTGCTGCGACAGTGAATGAAATAACTCTTTAAGTAATATGTTGTGAAGGCAAAATGATTCTTCACTTGTAAGGCTCTTGTTCCAGAAGAAGTTTTTAACTCCCTTCGTAAGATTTACTTTCACTTCAAAAAGAGCTCTTTATCTGTTTAGACATTAGTCGTTCAAATGACAAAGTACACAATGCAACTAGTGACCATTATAAAAGGGCTCTTCACGTTATTCAGTTTGTAAAGTTACCGGGGGTCATTGTAACTTGGTGTCTTGTTGAAACGTCTACACCTT
The DNA here is from genome assembly GCA_018244795.1 of Parelbella ahira ahira. Classification (NCBI taxonomy): domain Eukaryota; kingdom Metazoa; phylum Arthropoda; class Insecta; order Lepidoptera; family Hesperiidae; genus Parelbella; species Parelbella ahira. The sequence continues at coordinate 2,667 of DWME01002352.1, read as the reverse complement.
TTCCAAACAAATCAAACATGTGGAACTGTTTGATGTACTGGACGACCATAGTTATACATTCAAAAATGTACCTTATTTGTATGGCAATAATACATGTTTTAAAACAATTGAACTGTAAAAGGTGCTCACGAGATGAGTTAGGAATTATCGAGGTGACAAAAGCGTAAACTATTTTAAGGCATTTTAGTCGATATCTTTTCGTTTTTATATAAAAGGTTGACGCACGTGACGATATCTTTTTTATTAATTCTACCATTGTCTTTTTTTAATTATAAAAGATAGGGAAATCTTTTACTGATTATAAAACATGTCACATTAAGTATTTATCTTAAGGTAAACGCCACAGTGTCTTTTAGGGCATTTTAAATACATTCTTCAGAGAAATCGCGCTAAAGTGCAATGGTGCAGGATATCCCAGACTTCACACAGTGGGGAGAGCCGCGCACAGCGGTGCCACGTAAATAGATTGCAATAAAATGAAACTTTAACGCCCCATTTGGTTTGCTATTAACTCCGTTTTTTACTATTTGGTTACTAAATAAAAAAGGTATAATAAAATTTATACAGTTAAAGCAATAAATCAATTTGTAATCAACAATAAATAATTCAAACACGTATTTTAAAAGCAGTATAAATTACAAATAATAATTACAGTACTAGAATTAGATCTTTTATACTGAAAGTAAAATTTAATATGAATAAATGTTAATTATCGGCTCAACGTGTATTAATTTTTAGTCAACGAAAAATATAAACACAATGGATATTTATAAGGTATTTACAAATAACAAAATAATAAGTGTTATTTGTATATTATATACCTTTTATTATAAATTGCAATTATAAAATCGGAGCAAACATACTAAAATCGGAGGAAACGTACTAAAAAAATCAGAACACACTCTAATTTTTAACTTATAGTGTTATACTTACGTACTTCAGGTTCACAAAAATTGCTAGTCACTTAATAGTTATATAGTGTCGATAAAAAAGTAGTGATTGCACTTTTATTTAATAGGTAGGTTATATGTATGTATATTATTTATTTATCATAATACATTGTAATGGAGTAACCATGTATTCGGTATTTCAGTTACCAAAAAATGATTTTCTAATTTTTTCCCAATCAAATCCGAGTACGATGCGCGACCGAATTCATAAATCGAGTTTCTATATCAATATTCATGCCCAGTCGCCATACGCCGTCCTTAGTGACGTTATTATCACACGAATTATATTATTATTCATTAAATAGTGAGGCAAGATCGAACAATGGCATAACCTACTCGTGAAGGAGATCTTTCGAATTGGACCAATTAGTTTTTTTCCAGATTCATTTAACTGATTAGAGTTGAGAACGATCAGGCCCCGAACGGTGAACGATGTACTGTCATTGTTTATTTTATGAATCATAATTCATTATTCGTTAAAGTTGATTTAATTGATTTAATTATTTTTTTTAACAAAAACAGAAGTGAGCTTTATGTATGTTAAACACTAATAAATATTGATTTAAAAATGAACAGTATTTGAAAAACGAACATAAAAACGAACTGATAATTGAAAATCGCTCTATACCTTGAAACGAGCAATTAAACGAGCGATTTTCATGAAATTTAGTGCCCGGGGGTTTCGGGGGCGATAAATGATCTAGCTAGGTTTTATTTTTAAAAAACGTCGTTTTATCCCTGTTTTCAACCAATGAAAAACTGCTACCATATCATTAGAATACGAAGGTAAATTTCGCCACCATCTACGAAGTTATAATAGTTCAAATCGGGCGGTCCCGAAACCAGAAGACCCTGGTTCGAGTCTAGATGTCTCCAGTCCGGTTTTTTTTTTAATAATTACTGCATATTAATCATTATCAATAATACTATAATAAGTTAGTAGTATTAGGAATGAAAGGTGTGTGTCTCATAATTCTCTGACTACATCGTTGAATCTGTTACCATCGTTTTTGTCATCAACATTGCCATTTTTCATGTTTCATCGAAGCGTTTGGTTATTAATCGCCAATAAAACGTCATGTATTTTAACAAAATCGTTCGTTATCGCCATTTTGTGTCTCGGAACGCGCTGCGCTTTCGTGTCATCTGCCATTACGTAGTTTTTATTTCTTGGATTTGAATAACAGCTGTTTAATACAACGATGTGTGTTTTTCGGCATCGATTCTTTATTCGTCTGTGTTTATTTTTCCGTTCAATCGGAGTCGAAATCTAAATCGACGAATATAAAATTAATGTTACAGAAGTTTTTATTTGAACCTATTTAAAATTCGTATCGTATTAACAAGTAATGCAATTTCTATCATATCAAGTTTAAACTAAAATGCAAATTCATATTTACAGACATTCCAGTGCAATGTTTTTGTTATGGATATTTGTCTCCCTTTATAATAGAAGTGTATGTCTATGAATTTGCTAAGGGGGTAACATGTACAATAGTTGACATGTTATTATGAATCTAATGAGTGGTAATTGAGGAGACGTCAGGTGGATTGTTGTAAGATTTATAATATTTTACAGTTTCGACTTTTACGGTTGAACTTTGCTAATTAACGTAACATCACGCCTGTAATCCCCGAAAGGGTAGGCAGAGGAGTGTAATACACTCCCACGTTTCACCAGTTACGTTTAGGTCCCATGGAATAGGTGGTGAGCCTA
>DWME01002351.1:0-21154 GCA_018244795.1 Parelbella ahira ahira | reverse complement strand
AATAGTTGATTAAATGATAATTAAAACAATTATATCTACATACTTCGGCCTTGACTTTTCACGGCGATCACGTACACCAAGAAAATAATACATCTGAAACAAATTTAGAAAAACACAAATTAATACAAAGTTTTTACAAATAAGTAAAAGTGTCATTAAATGGCTATCCAATCGCTTACCATCTAAAAAGCAGATATAGAGAGTAACAATTCAAAGTAAAAGTCTTATTTAACGAACATAGGTAGGTAACTTAATTCTAAATATGACACAAGGCTTACTGGTCTCCGGTATCATAGCAAAATATATTAAAAAAAAATTATATACATAATATGTTCATAATTTTTTCTTCCTTTTACTCATCACCCTAGCATATGATTTAGGCGTGCCAGACGTATGTTATGGCCGCGATATATTAGCTTACTCGAACTGATCTTGAATTTCTAGTAAATAGTAAAAAGAATGAAACGTTACATCACACCTGTGATCCCCGAAGGGGTAGGCAGAGTGGTGTAGTTCCATGCCACGTTTCAAGGATTCGGCATTATGAACAAATAGTCGCGCGTGACATGTCCTAATTATCTTTAGTAATGTATCACACAAACTCAACATATTTCAACGTAAACTAACCAGCTGTTTTCTGACAATAATTGCGTATAACTCATAATAGCGAAATTTTCTTTGAAATGTTTTTTTTGTATTCTACGCATAACTACTTAACAAATGTAGTTACGTATACCTATTAACTGATCGTGGTTGCCAGATGACTTTTTCTGAAAGAGAAAAAACTACTTAGATTGTCAAAATTCTACGAGCCGTTTCATTGGTAATCCGCTTATGGCATGAACTCAAATAAAATATATATGTTTCATCGCTAGCAAGAAACTATAAGCGATTTAAATTAACATACACCCGTTTAAGAAGACGCAATAAATTAATAATCATAATGTAGGCTTCTCCGATAGCGCGCCACTGAACTGAAGACCGTTCTCAGTGGCGTGATATTGGATAGACCTGTGTACAACAGCGTCCGATGACGAACCGATAATGATGATGATGACACGTATATAAAAGGTTCACGATACATATTCGATGACACGTATTCAAAAACGGAAAACATTTTATCAGGAAAAACCAGTGAATTCATATGTAATGGGAGAGTCAGATGTCTTAGAGACCGACGCGTGACGTGCTGTATGACGAGAGTAATAAATATAGAACAAGCACGTTAGATCTGTCAAGATAGAGATATTCCGCACTCGGTGTTCTCTGTCTACCCTGCAAACGATCTGGCATTATAATATAATAATAGTAATAAATAATAATAAATATTAATCAACCATGGTTCCATTCATATTTCTACGTAGGTAGTATATATCTTCATTGTGTACAAAATTTTACAAAATAATTTCACACCTTGGGCACAGATACACAATGTCGTGTTCATTGCAAAAACACAGCTCGAAAATTATACCTACCCCATCGGCGATTACAGGCGCGATGTTACGTTAAAAAAAATATACTGTTATAGTTAATTCCGTCGATGTCGGTACTCAGAGAGCTTACCCGTGTAATTTATTAGATATAGTTCTCCTATCTCCTTAATATGTATAAGAAATATATTATTTATTACAATTTCTGAAGCAAAAGAGGGTTTGTCATTACATTGAATAGTTGCCCTGGTTTGTCCTTTAAATAATAATTTTGTTGTACGACTATTTGACATGCATGTATGTATGTGTGTATGTATAATAAAATCAACATATAATTTCATCATTCTGTATCATAATTCAGTGGGTTATTGTGTAATCTTCTATGGACAATACTTAATATCATATTAGTTTACTTTATAATATTTATATTCAAACAAATATACATAATATATAAACAATACATGACGTCGGTAAGCATTAAAGACATAGGGAGGAGAGTGTAGTAGTTACAAGTCCAGGTTTCAGCAGTTACATTTACGTTCCGATCACATATCCAAATTTCTATATACAAGTAAAAATTTCATGTTAAAAAAACTGATTTGTTTAGTGGTTGCAGGTGCGAGTACTGAGCAAAAGTTCCCGAGATCCTAGCAGGGCCAAGTAGGCTGGCCGAGGGCAAAATGTTACTGCGCTGCCTACCCCTTGGAAGAAATACAGGTGTAATGTTCTGTTATAATATTCGCGAATGAAATGCAAGCAATAAGCACTACCTAACCTGGGTCGTGTGAGGAAGCCGTAGTGATGACGGGCTTATCAGCTTGATCCTGTATTATGAGCATTATCAGGTGTTACGTTGCGACGCCGCATGTACGGAAATCTTACAGCATAGTTTATACCCCTTTCAGAATTCCAGTTGCTTGTTCCTTTATTTAATCCATTAAAGCAAAAGCAAAATAAAAGGGCAAAGATATCAGAAATTCTTGTTGCTTTGAACAATGAAAGGTTATTTATTCGTTTTACTCATTTATTTATTTAATTTAATTAAAATGGTATAAACCAATTACCTTTATTGCAAATAGGCTATACGCTACACACATTCTTAACGCTCGCGGAACCTCAAACATTCTGACAAAATTGCCATCCGATAATAAAGAACTTATTTGCTTTTTTCACTTCCTATACTGGTAGTGAATAATTGTAATAAGGAGTGTTCTTTTTTTCACTATATTAGTAAGTTGTAATATTGGTTTAATAAAGCTTAAAAAACCAACTGTCCACTAACAGCAAATTATTCTTACAATCAGTACTTTTATTTTAATTGTTTATCTTAAAAAAAATTTGTAAACTGTGAATAAAATGTATCCTTTTATGGGTTAAGTTTTATAATGTTATCCGGCTTGTTTTGTCTTCGGTGGTCCGCGGGGCAAATTGTGAACAACTGCCGTTAAAACTTTAACCTTTGGGATCAGTCGGTAACATTTTGCTTAATATAATTTTATACCAATGCCTCCTACAATTATAGGTAACTTTATTTAAGATGAAAAAACGGTACGTACCTATTTAGCTAATATTTCTTATATGTTAACATGAATGTGTTTAAAGAAACCTAGTCAGTGAATGAATGGAACGATTTATAAATATTTCTTCTTGTTTGAAAGCGGTACTTTTTTACCTCGTTTCATGTATTTTAAAAGACCTAGGACATATATAAAGTCAATGTAAATTTAAATATTTTTATTAAATTTTCATTCATTCATATCAATCATATTCGTCATTCACATTCATTAGATCTAGCGTAACTCAACCTCGATTCTACCAAAACTTGAAAGTTATATTGTAGTTAAAATTTCCCCGATTTACCGTACATTTATGTGTGTAATTGTGAATGTAAATCTTCTTAACATTCAGCGCTATCACGTTGATTTGCGACGAATAGGGCCGCCCTAATCCGCACATACACATTTGTATGAATAGCGAAATCACTGGCATCTCTAATTCCAGCGCCATTCAATTAAGACGTGTTTCGAATGTCAAACTGCTAACACCTCGGGTTTGTCTATCTCCGCTACGTGAAATTTGAAGTATAACACTACTTTCTTTCGCTTTGCTTAATAATCTATTGCAATAGATGCAGGTTAGTTACGTGGCTACTACCAGGAGTAAACATCCAATAACATGACAATCATCATCATCATTAGCCTACTTCCGTCCACTGCTTGACATAGGCCTCTTCAATGGCACGCCACTGACTGAGCTTGATCTTTTTAGCTCTTCGCATTCAACCTCTACCAGCCACTTTGCGTATATCGTCACTCGTCAATTACAATTACCATAACATGACAAATGTAATGTTTTTATCAAGTATTAAAGTTAAAATACTTAATTAATAACTAATAATTTTCACCTGCTACGGCCCTGGAATACTATTGTCGCACCTTCTATACCCGTTAAAGTCGTCATACACAATGATCTATAGAAGAAAATTTCGACTCGCCCTTCCTTTATGCTTAACATAACTTACATGTTGCAGTTAATTTAAGTAAGTTTTCGTTATTTTTTCAAGTTTTAAAACTGGAGAATTCGTATCAAGCCCTTATATCCATTGTTCAACTACAAGACAAGGGTTTCAAAGCGTACCTAAGCATATGTACCTAAGTCAAAAACCATAGACTACCAAGCCATTCAAGTATAGGATTGGCATATTTACACTTTAGAGAATATCATGGATACTGGATACAGATATATAGGTTTGCTTAAGGTATTTTCCTTTACCATTCAAACCGAAGCGTCATGTTCAAAGATGTCAGATACGAAAACGTTAAATAAATCTTACATAAATATATAATATCCCTCGCACTTAGACTACTCGTCGATATTACTTATTCATTACTATCCGTAACACCCTGTATTCAATAGACAGAGTGTTCCACAATACGTAACAACTATGTATGTATGTGCACACACGGCAACATTTTCACGCACACACACACACGATCAGCATGTAAATGAGTCACTTGTTTGCTGATGTTTTACTCATACATGAAATTGCTTTCATGTTAAATTAAATTAGATATTCGTATGAGGTTTGATGAAGGCTGCCAAGGAGATATTAATTAACCTCCGCAAGTATTTGTACCCTTACTGCATGGTTGTACAGGTTTCGCGCGTGGGTACACGGTGTGCTGATTTAGTAGATTTTAGCTGTTATTAACACGAATTAGCTAATTCATGTTCTATAATGTAACAAAATGTTTGCTTAGTAGATATTACTAAGAATCTCAATTTACGTAAATGTGTTATTAAACTAAGCCACCAGATATTGTTCACATTATAACCAGTTTTCTTCGGACAATCTGGATCCGTATTTAGTGAATGGTGATAGGCAGAACCCCTGTTCCATGAGACATATAACGTAATTTGTAAAAATTGGACGACATACTCCTAGCTCCACCATACCACACCCTTTCTCAGAAATACCCGCGTGATATCATAATCTATGATGCTATGTTATGATATCACATTTAATTTTATAATAGTAGCATTCGGCCATAAAATTAACTACTACGATAATTTCACGACTGTATTTGTGTTAATACTTTGATGACTTTATAGTTGACTAACAACATTACAATTGATATGACTACGACGTACGCACGGACACAATCAGCGTGGCTTTAACAAAATTAGTCGTTTCATCTCTTCTAAGGTCGTATGAAATTGTGTCATGTACCTACGTCATAAGCCATGTTCCATGACAGAATAAGGCTCGACATGCTATTATATTATATAATAAACGTAATTATATGGCAATATTAATTAGATAATAGGAATACCAATTTATACCACGACTGTAGCCAGGACTCGTGGTTTTGCAAATCATTATTATGATATCATCACGATAGATTTCTTACAGAGTAGACAGAGAGCATCGAGTGCCAAATATCTTTATTCACGCAGAGCTGTTCACTTCTTATATAGTAAATCACGGTCTTCATACATTGATGTCAGTTTGGCTGTTAAATATTGATTGTATTGTGATCAACTACATCTTTTCTGTTGTCCAATTCCATATACTCTCATGAAACGGATATACGGGACTTACTAAAATTATTTTTTCTCTACAATATGAAGCGCTGGTCGTAGCGCAAAGATGCGGCGTTATATATTTATAAAACTGTTACTATTATCTCTATTCTATTTAGAATAGAGAGTATATTCGATAAAGATTTGAAAGGCTTTTATTATTCTTATCGTATTTTCCATTATCAACCACTAGCAATGTACCATTCGAGTTATTAAATATTTTTAATACAGTTATAAGTACATTTATTGTACCACATATTAGGAATCCCTATATCATGGCATCTTATGCGAAACAGTCCTAAAAACGACAGTCCAAAAACCCATAATCACAACTAAATTATTGGATAAGTTGAGTTCAAATTGGAAACAAATACTGATATCGTGCGCGTCTCGTCTTTCTTTCAGTAAAGTAATACAATTTTTTTAATAACATTACGTATGAAAGAGGTCCGTAGACATCAAAGCAAAGATACAGACAGATAAAAAATAAAAAAAGAAAATAAGTTGTTAGAAATAAAATTGTTTGCAATGAAGAATATAGATAAATTAATTGCAAATAATATTTAAGATAAAATAAATAAATAAAATTGATTTTGAATTTTTAAGGAATCAAGAAGTACTTATATAAATGAACACAAACAACTTTTCAAAGTTCTTGTAATGTTGTAATTACAACAGACACAAGCGAAGCGATACGAACATAAATCATAATATGTTCATATTATGAACATTATTTACGAAGAGGTTATCGTTAGACGAGTTCCTCGAAAATCATTGGGAAGATATACGTTTAACGGTCATTATTCTTAGATACGTAAATAGAGATGTCGTAACTCTAAAAAGCTGTTCGATATTTTGTTACGATAAAATAAATGCTAATTTTAAGACCACTAAAATTAACTTCGTGTACAAATAAAAGATAGGAAGCTTCCAGAATTGAAGACAGGATTACTTCTGATTGTTTTTTGGAGAAGACAAGGAAACAAAATGTACGCTTGTCTTTAACTAATTTTCTTATGAAAATACAAGGACAAAAATTATCAAGAAGCTCCCAGAATGAAAGTGTCATCACAGAAAAAACAAAATGCCGTATTAAATCGTTACTACTGAATTCGGGAAGAATTCTGGGGTCCTTTAACACATATATACTCAATTCACTAGTGAAAGTTCTAAGTCGAGTGGCAGAATCGTGTCTACACAGTCCGATGTAGACTTTAGTCATTTAATTTTATAGATATCACGATCTGTTTGTTATATATATAATCATAGTAATAATATTTAAATAAAAAATGTGCGTTTTACATTAAATATATTTTGCTATAACTCTGAAGGAAAACATCGTGAGGAAACCTTCACACCTTGGAGTTTATAAAGAAAAATTCTCTAAGGAGTGTCAAGTCTGCTACCCCGCACTTGGTCAGCATTAAAGACTAAGACTGCCAACCTAAGTCTTAAGCCTCTCATTCTGAGAGGAGACCCGTTTTCCAGCAGTGGATTGATAAAAGTGTCGGAAAAATCAAACATATTCGATATCTAAAAAAACTAGTAAATAAAATGATTTTATTCGCATGGCAGAATATAATTTGTTTCATGTTCCGTAAGCTCAGAACTCACCCAGTGTTGACAATTCTAGGTCGCGTTAAACTGGCCCACTTACAAATGATCTGGCGGCGCTAACTCGAAACATGGAAATGTAGAACTAAATCTGATACCACACTATTTATAAGCTTCCGTGGAATTTTCTCGATTAGAAAACAATACGGAAAGTATATTTTCAACCAATAACCTAACATAAATTGAACGACAAGTAATTAACGATTGGTTAACAAACCTAATATTGTACTATTTATAAGTTTCTGTGGAATTTTCCCGCGTAAAATAACAAAACGGAAAAGTTTATTTACAACCAATGCGCTAATTTATATTAGGGATATAAAACAGGTAGGGAATTTAAATGTAATCCTAAAAGGGAAATTTTATTAAGCATTAAGTACCTACATAGGTAAAGGTTAAAAAGGGTCCAGATCATGTAAAGCTGGTAAGCACTAGAGTCCTGTACCGTGTCGGCTTAAAGGGAAAGCTTTTCAAACTCTTAGATATCCATTTAGGACTTTTAAAACAATGTAATTTTGGAGATAATTAAAATTGAAATGTAATATCACTTCTGTAATCTCGGAAAGGGTAGACAGAGTAGTATAGGCCCCACGTGTCAGCAGTTACGACTACGTCCCACATTCAATAGGTGAGTGAGCTTATTGCATACATCGGGCTCAGTTTAAGACATTGTTACTAGAATATGCCGAACCGGGAATCGAACCAAGGGCCCCTCAAATTATTAACACCCTCACTTACAATCACTTGAACAACAAGGCAAACAAAATAAATTGAAAATAAATTTAATTCTGAATTACAACTCCTGATGTAAAGAAATAGCAAAGACTATTAAAATAACAAAATACATACGCGAATGAAAAAGGAATTAATGTATTTTTATGAAATTCATCTATTTAGATGAATTTCATCAATCTAGTTTCTGATTAGCCGTGAGGATTAATTGCACGAAACTGAAAGGTACTGTAGCAGCGGGGCTCAGCGTGGCTCAGCGTGGCCCAAAATCTACTTTTGGATAGTAGCGAAGCAAATGTTAAGTACCTAAATTTATATTTCGCTCAATTTAATTAAATAACTAAGTTTGAATATGGAAAATAATGCAATGCACGATTCAAATAAAAATTAGATATAGAGTATGGCACTTAAACTTTACTGAACTCTATTCTACGAATACCGACGGAGCTAGAATATGAGCGACTGTAAAAACAATTAGGTATTGGAAGTAAAATAGCCATCATCGTCAGAGAAGTTTATTTAGCTGTATATAAAATTTTGAAAATTTTGGCTACTTTCCATGTAGGTATGTTTTAAATAAATGGAACAAGTGAAACGTGGGAGTCTACTACATTCCCCTGCATACCTCTACGGGGAAAACAAGCGTGATGTTACGTCAAATTAATATATCTATGCGTAAACCGCACAGACTAAAAGCGCCTGGACTTTCCAATTTTTTCTATAATCTGATACTATCCGTTACTTTACGACGGTAATAAACTGTTTTGAGATGCAGTCACAAATATTAATACAAGCAAAAAAATATGTATCCTATATAAACAGAGACGACATTTACCTTAAGTTTCATAAGGACCAATGTGCAATGCACATTGTAATTTATTTAATAACACACCTTTCCCGCCAATTTTAAAGCTCCATTATCCAGTTTTGTACTTGAGAAAATTTGCTTCGGCTTGTTCGTAACAACAATTTAATACGACAACAGGTCCTAGTCGCTGTCACACTATATTTAAATACGACTCACACTGAATACTTTAAATAATAACATAGCTTTTACCTTCATACTGAATGCGTTAATCGAAAGTATGTTTTTTAAATTTAACCTTAACGTTTTAGTGAAACTATCCAAATCTAAAATAAGAACGATTATATTAATTTATTGTAAATATCAATGTAACTGATGAATATTATACACTCAAATAAGAACAAAATAAATTGTTATTCTATACATTTTCAAACAAAGAACGGTTTAAATGATTTTTGATAAGTGTAATTTTACCGTGTACCATTCGTGCCGAATATCCCTTTTGAATTTATTTTGACAACAAACGAAAAACAAGATTTATTTACGGCCAAATACATTCCGAAGCGGTTGTTGACGATTTTATTAAGAAAATCGACAAATAAGTAGCTAGATGAAATTGTCATAGCAGCTGGTAAGTAAACATGAACAAATATCGTAAGAATGATTTACGACAGTAAAATGACGGCAATAGCGACACGTTTTCCTCGTAAACGAATTTACATTAAAATTCCTCAGTGTAGTACTGAACGGTGAGGTAAGATCATTATATATATTAACTTCATTAACTGCTAAACGAAGGTAGTACACCTTGTAAGGTTAAACGCATACTGAATATTTTTAACCTTACTTAACAGTAGGTACACAGAATAAAATACTATTTTCTAATTTTTAGAACTTTTAATAAAATGTTTTGTGCGCCAAAACATTGCCTTTGTTGGAAAATATTTCAATGCTTTGTTAACGTATTTTCTTGACTACTTTTCACATACTATATGTTAGTTTTAGAGAACGCTAGCGTATTTTTAATGGATTTCAGTTTCATGCATTAGCAGATGCTACTACACAAAAATAATCAGAATCATAATAGATTTAATTTTCTCAAGAAATATTCCTTTAGTTATTTTTAAATCACGGCAAATGTTATACATTTTAGATCCCAAACAAAGTAATAAATATGACCGCATAACAAATGTATGTACATATGTAACTAATGTAATTTATTAGGAAAAATCATATTCTAAAACGCTTATCCATAGTATCTTTACAGTTTGCTGACATTACTTCCAGAGAAATAAAAAAATATAGCTTGTTTGAAGTATCAAACAATTATTTTAGACATTTTTCCCTTGAAAATGACTAACAGTTCATAAATAATACACGTAAATCTGTAGCCGAGAAAATTAAGAATATTTTTTATTACGGACGATGTAAATATGATTTAATTGCAACACAGTACAGTAGCGTTAGACCTTAACGATTTACTACATAGCTGACACAAGGCGTAATCGAGTGGAAATATTGGAGGCACTTTTCATAAATTCGTACCTAATAAACGTGCTCTCGGCGACGTTGCAAACTTAACGATACACACGCGATTATCGCCCTTAAAGATTAACAATAAAGACTATAATAGCTCGCAAGATGTCGGATATAATTAGAGTGAATTTACCGTCTCCATAGTATTGTACATGCTTAGTGAATAACATCTGCGTCTGATTCTTGTACACGACTTTACGACTTCCTTAATAACAAATTGTGTGACATTAATAAACGTGGTATAAAATAATAATAAAGTTATAGAGGCGACTCGCTATTCGGTTTACGTAGGATGAGACCGTCGAATTTAAAAATGTAATATGGAAACGTGACATCACGCCGGAATTTTTCCGAAGGGGTAGGCAGGGAAATGTAGTATAATCTCACGAATCATCAGTTATGTTGTACGTCCTACCATGGATCTAGGGGTGATTGACTAAAAAATGTATTATAAAAAAAATAACATCATGTCTGTAATCCCCAAAGAGGTAGGCAAATTACAGGCGTGGTATTAAGTTTTAGTATTTACTAATTATTATAATATTGTATGTTTATAATAATTTAAAATATTTCGAGTATTTAAAGAAAAAATATAAGCAATTACATATATAATGGTAAGTGATGATTATTTGTGTCATATTATAATCATCAGACGATCAGTTCATTGAATATTTATTAAAATATTTTTTTTTTTTTCAGTATATAATACGTATCGGTAACCTTTAAAAGTTTTCGAGACGTGAGGTCTTTGTCAGTATTTCTTTACAGATGAATAAGCCAACTCTGAATACAATTCATTTCGCAGAACTGGATACTTGTATCAACTAATTCGGATCTCTTTAGTGAGAACGCTTTGAAGACGTATCTCAGAGCTGTACCTATACTGACCCAGTTTGTAGAATAGCTTAGCTCCGCCGTCTATATCGGCAGGTTTAAGAGGACTCATTGAAACGTTTCGACCTACTCGGGTACGTTTTTAGCTAAGTATTTTCGGTGCAAATACAAAAACAGCTAAATTTAAACAATAGGTATTTACAGTCTTTGTTCGGGATCGGACTGTGCAAGCAGTTTCTGTAACGTTGACTATATTTATGCCTGAGAAACCTGTATTGCCGTTTGTATCGGGTTAAGCCAGATGTTATGTAGAATTGCAATAGTATTTAACATTGGACTTTCAGTTTGTAGCTCCTTAAAATTTATTATAGCCTGCCATCTAATTCCATAGTACGAAAAGAAAAATCCTACCTTACTTCATGAAGTATGTGAAGTTTTATTCGTGGTGAAATTTTGCAAGTTTTATAATAAGCACAGTTTTTCGTTCAAAGCGAATTTAATTCTTGATGGATGTCCGAGAAACCATCTCAAGTTTCAAGCGGCTTTAACAATTGTTAGAATTTCTTGAGTTGGTTTAAAAAAAAACAAATGCATTAGTCATTTAACATGGGCAACATTATCGCATAAACTTATAATGTAACATGAATACCCATAAAATAGAATAAGTTATATTATACTGTCATGCAATCAATGCGATAATTTAATTCAAATTCAATAGAAACCACATTGCAATAATTGCGTTGTTTTTATTTTTATTCGTACTAGTTGTCCCCGTCAATGCTACATAGAATAAGCAACAATCTCTGAATATGTGTAGTCCCAAATTGTATAAACGCTACGGAATCTTGGGACTAAACCCATCACATTTTTCTATCTAGGACATCTATCCCGATATTTGTCATTCTATCGGTCTCGAAATACCTTCATATTCCACTTAAGTTCAATAAAATCCTCAACGCATTTCAAAATCGATTGTTTAAATGACAATTGTGAAGGCGATGAAATCGCTATAAAAATTCACATCCTCTATATTGAAATGGAAATGCACTTTAAAGTATTCGGATATTGGAAAAACATTAGTCTTGAATGCAAGAAGAGATATGACAATAGAGCGGAACCTTTCAAAGCCGAACACTCTTGTATTGATTTCGTTTTTCTACGAACTTGGGCTTTCATTGTTTGCTTTAGAAAATTTAGATCGCGTAAATACTAAAGCAGTCTCTGCATAATTTTGACAATATGAATTTGAATCGATTTAAAAATTTGGGCGAAAGACTTGGATTACCGAAATTCATATTGTTACATATTTTCTAAAAGTACGTTCTGAAACAAAAGAAATAATCGAATTGCACCTAAAATGTCTTGTTTATTAATGGATAGCGAAACGGTTGACTGACGACTAGTTTTATACGTTTAAATATATGTATATGTACGTTCATTGTACATAAATTAAAACGGAAGCCGTATAAAGATATAGTTCAATTATGCTATTGTCAAGCGTCCTACTAGTTTGTGGTGAAGTATGTTACAATAATACAGACCTAAAGAATCACTTCGGCAAAGTATTGGCAAAGAAGATTCTTTGAAAATTCTTTGTAAATTCAGAAAATATTTCTACAGCGTTTAAAATTTAGACGTGTCTTATATTTTTGGTAATATATAGCCCTGGATGTATAGCCCTATGAGTACCGTCTCGATTGCAAGAATAGATTACAATGTACTGAATCGTTACATATATTTTGCCAATGGAACACAATTTTCTCACGAGTTCTAAGAACATCTTAAATAAACATTTAAAAGCAATGTGCGAGATCCGTCAAAGTGTAAGAGAAATTTGATATCTCATTTGTGCTCACATACGCATTGTAGAGTTATGTTATATATAGCAATAACTCGTATGCTTTGGTTTATTTTTTGAACCTTTTTGTCATTCCACGGACATTTGTCATAACACGGGTCTCATCTCAGAAAGAGAGGGGTTAAGGCTGTAACCAGTTTTGACTAACCATTCTCATTGATGTATCATTTACTAAAATCTCTAGAACATGCCATTAGCATTTAATGGTTTTTTGTGTTGTTACTGCTAGTAAAAATATCATAATCCCAAATCGCTATTATGCGCTTCTTCTCGAACATTCTGCGCCTAGTAAATCTCTTGGTTGATTCCGATGTAGATACCATCATGGTGTTTAACTACATGGACAAATACCATTTGCATGATTCCGCACTGCGGCAATTCAAATAATTATTCTTCATTATAAGGAACGCCTCTCTAGAGAAAATATTACCGCCATGTATACTTAACCACTTAAGTCTTACTCACTGCTGTAGAATTGGTATTGAAATTATAAGGGTTTTTAATTCTTTTGAACGTTTCGCTTGAGGTATTATTCTTTCTTTTGTTAGTAGCTTTCAGTACGTATAAAACACATGCGAGCAGATAACTGAGACAATCATGATCAATTATTATGAATTAATCAATTTATATTTCTCCTAAGCCATTTATCCTGCGTATCTTTATCAGACCGATTAAACTAATATAGAGTTGCCGTGCCAGCTTCCCTAGAAATTCCTAAATGCGCAATGCACTATATTCCACGCAATATTTCATTTTAGAATATACTCGCTAAAAATTACATTCCGCCAATAACAAAGGATTAGCTAGCTTAAGTGGCAGTGGGCTGATCACATCTGTCGCAGAACCGATAGCCGCTGGAGCAGACGGGTTTTGGAGTGAAGATCGCGACTTGGCAAACGTAGCGTAGGTCGCCCTCCAGTTAGATGGAGTGATGATATACGCAGAGTGGCTGACAGAGGTTCGATGGGAAGAGCTAAAGATCGAGCTCAGTGGCGTGCATTGGAGAGGTCTATGTCCAGCAGTGGATGGGAGAAAGCTGATGATGGTGATGATAACAAAATATTTTCTAAGCATATGATTTTTATCTGAGTAATCGGTAAATTTAATAATGATATATTATAAAAGCAATCTTATTACTGTTTTGAATTTAATAAGGTGCTTGATTTTCCTATATTGACCAAATTGTATTACAAAACTAATAATTAGAATTCACTCGACGCTGTATTACCATATCCCCAGATTTTCCTGTGGTAGATGCTATACATGATTGTTTGAAACCCAATTTATCGTCATGTTCTAAATTATGTTGATGTTAAATAACATTGTTTTCGAAAATTAATGATTTCGAAATGCCAAATATTAAATGGTTAACATTTGGACTTTGAATTTGTAATTAACTCGTTGGTTGATTGATGTTTCTGATTGGTTTTCGCTCTTTGCCTTTGGGTAATTGAGAGCAAAATTTGGACAACCAAAATTTAATAATGTTTACTGTGTACCAAAAGTTATAAGTTCTTACTGCTAAATTGTTTCTGTCGTATTTTCATAATATCCCTCTCTCTTTTTCGTATGGCTTAGTACTGTATATCAATATTCTGCAACGATGGGAATATTTGGCATACCGTGCTCTTTGCCTACCCCGTAATGGACCCGGCGGGAAGATATGCATAAATATTCAGTTGCGTTGTCTATTTTCTACTTTTTAAATACCTTCCCTAGTACAAAATACTTTAAGAAAAGTTTAAGTAACAAAATTCGAGTACATAAATCTTAATATCTCAATTTCGCATACATTTTGAAATTTTGCCCAGTCACAATTTTTTATTATTCGTACTGTGTGTTTATTCTCTTATTGTTAAAGTAGCTTATAATTTAATAACAAGCAACTTAGTAAATAGGTATTTTATGAAGGTTAAGTATCAGTTTATTATGGATCGTAGTTGAAAAAAGAATCAGAAGCAAGACACAACTGTTCGAGGGAAGGCTGTGTTCAGCAGTGGACTGAGATAGGCTGATGACAATGGCGCGACGATGCCAATATTTTATTAATCACACTTATGAAAGACATTAAACCATTTACTAATATTTTAAATGATCTTAGAATAAGTTAAACAACCCCTTCTGAACCCAAACTGGATAAAACAAAATGTCATGGTAACCAGACCAAATATAAACATATATGTTATGTAGATAATTCTACACCCGGAACAAAAATAAACAGTAGTGCTAAAGAAAAGAATATTTTTCTGAGTCAGGCAAGACCCACAATCCCTAGCGCAGTCGTTAAATAACTAACCACAGGGTTTAACCAGACAATAGACAGTTCGAGGAATATACATATAAATTCTCAAGTACCGTCCGCAGTATTAGACATTGCAAAATATTTTTTGTTAAGAAAACTGTAGGTTTTTTGAACTAGGAAAACCATCAGCAGCATTTTGTAGTAATAGCAAAATAATTATAATAACGTTACATGATATTTATAACATGGGATTAATTAGTTAAGAAAACATTTTTCTTTATTAACAGAGTGTGAATCTATGTTTTGTTAATAAAAAAATATTATACAAACGTGTAGTAAGTATTTTTCAACCCACTGTTCCACTGTTGGGCAAATACCTCTTCTCATAATGAAAGGGTGTAACCAAAGACAATTTGCCACGTTGGCCAAGTGCGGGTTAACAGACTTAGAGAACATTTTTTGAAGAACTCTAAGTTCTGCAGGTTTTCTCAGGATGTTATCCTTTATTGTAATAACAAGAGATACTTCATCTTAAAACTCAAAATTTTATAAAATATTTACGCGCGAGGATTAGAAACCGGGGCCCCCGGAGTAAGATGCTCAATTTTAAATCAGTAAGCTGTCACTGCATACGTAGATTATTTATTTACCGAATAAAAATAGGTCCCATCAGAATTCGTTCAAACCAAACGTATTAAAATAAAACCCAGCATAGATCTACATCGTAGCTAGGCATCTGTTCGGAATATACTCGTACGTAAAAAGAAAATATTGGATATCAAAAACCACATAGAAACGTCAACCTAATTATCTTTGCAAATGACTTTTTTGATACTTCTTTTTACCACTTCACGTGTGGTCTTTTCAACTCCGGTATAAATTTTTTTATAGACGAATTCGTCTTAAAATTCGACTATATTAACTTTGTTGTTGAGATGGCGACTTCGGCTGTGATGCTTTGATCATGTTGTTTTATTTTTCTTCACTAAATATAATACCGCTTGACAAGGGGCTAAGATATTGAATACTGTTATTTCGCTTTGATACAAACTTGCACCGCGCAGAAGTTGGTTCGGTAAATTTATTTTCCTTACTATGTTTGATTCTGACAGATTACGACACATAAAGTAATAGGTATTAGGTAATTATATGGATAACCTCAAATACGTTCTTTAATCTCAAGCTAAGTACAGCTATCAAAGGTGCATAAACAGCTGATAAAACATAATATATAAATGTTACATATCTGATAAAACATATCACGCCTGAAAGCCCCAAAGATGTAAGCAAAGGAGTGTGGTACACTGCCAAATTTTTCCATTGTTGGATCATAACTGTAATTTTACATTACAAATTAGTTACGCGCATTAATATAGTTTTACACCCAGACACACAACAAATCCCCACACTAGAGTTCAAGTTTTTGTCCTGCACGGGAATCGAATCCAAAAGCCTTAACTCGGCAGTCTGCTTCATTAAACACCGGGCTAAGAGATCAATAAAGCGGAACGAATGAAAACAGTTATATGTGTGTGCGAATATCTATTTGATAGTAATAAATCATTTTTCACTCGTTCTTCAGAGAACAAATGGAGTAGACAAATATGGTAATTGTCTTTGAGGAGAAATAATGAGGCTGTATCCGAATCGCTTAAAGGGATAACACGAATACTGACATAATCATTGTACATTAACTTTGATCTACAGTTCGTTGACCGAGCTCCGGTTGTAAAAGTTGACATCATAGTTAGACCTAGAACACTAGACCACCTAACAATTGAACGGTAATATTTACGTTTGTTTTTTTTTTAATTGCGTAACGTAAAACAGGTAAACGTGCGACCTGATGGTAAATGGCCACCGTCGCCTTGCAACCATTTAATTTGTTTTGTGTCTACAATAAACTTTCCCATTAATTCTTTAGTTTCGCAAATCCGCTAGGCGCCGGTGACGAAAATATCATTAGTAAATTGGGAACATATCCAATGTATGGTTGGAATTTCGCCAAGTGTCACTTCTAGCAGTTCAGTGACAAGTGCAACGGCGATTATTTTCGATCGTTTAAAATAGATATTATGGGGACAGTACCAAAAGAAAACTAGCGGATTTTTATGTCCATCGATATATATTCGGTTCAGGTATCTTTTAACTTATGTTGTTTTTCGTTAACATCATTTTCTAATATCAATAAACTAGCGAGTCATTTATGTTTCGTTATTATACACGGGGGTCTTTTTGGAACTTCAGGAGATCTGAAGTTAAATATGACCTTAGATGTACAGATTTAAAACGTAACATCACGCCTATAATCCCGAAGGCGTACGCAGATCAGTGTAGTACACTCCTACATTTCACCAGTTACGTTTATGTCCCACGGAAAAGGTGGTGATACTATTGCCATACCCGGCCACAAATTCGGATCCCGAGTCACTACTAAAAATTCTAAATTAGGAAAATTCAATAGTACCTGACACGGGTGTTGAACCCAGAATCTCCCGGTTGGCAATCGCGCTTGCAACCACTTGACCAACGGGGCAAATTTAGAAATACAGTATGACTATGGAAACCGGTAATAATCTTAGAGGAGTATGGATGTTTATTTTTTTTTATTTTATTTATGTACACACAGAAAAAAAACAGTTTACTCGTAATTACCTTTTTATACTGTACACAGTATAAGATATTATCAAGAATAATCAACCTTTTTTAATATATTAAATATATCAACCTTGACATGTTGATTGATTGCGTTTATCGGTGGGTGGTTTCATATACCTGTATGAATATCTCCGATTTCTTCAATTTAAAAACGAATAGATTTTTAAATCGCTTACTCACGGAAAATATGGGATCAAACAATATCTTAATGAGATTGGAAAATATATCTATGAAATGGTATTTAGGTCGCGTGTCAGTTTGTCGGCGAACGGCGTCTCTTAGGTCTTTCTGCTGAAACGGGACTTGACATAATGTTTTAATTAGCTCCAGTTTAACTAGCTCTAGTTGTATTTCTGAGAATGTGTTAATGTTTCTTTACTTTAGTCGTATAAATACCCAATATCTGATAAAGTATATATTATTTATATCTATTATGTGATCGCTCAACCTTAGAATTTTGTCCCGGATTATAATGATATACAAAAATAAACAATGAGTGCAAGGAGAAGTTTATTTTATAGAATAGCAATGGTAGCTTTAAATTCAAATTATATATGTATCATTTTCTTCTAATTATCCAATCATTATCCCACTAATATATAGAGCAAGTTCTAATTTTCGGTAAGCCATTCGAAAACAGCAGCGAGCAACCGTTTGTTAAAAAATGTGTGCAAAATTAATGCCAACACTATAACTTCTAACGGTTATCCTACATTTGGAAAATGTACTAAATATAGGGTAATGTACCTTCCTCACTGAACTTTGGGCTGCCACAGTTTCTAGTTTGTTGTTAATTCGGTAAAAAAATAAACCAATTTCAGCGATCAATCGACACAGCTGGCCAGCTAACATTACAAATTGCTATAAGTGTTAAAGAAGAACGTGAAAGTAATTTCCTAAAGGCGTTAAAGACAAGAATAATGAGGATCTATTGATTACGAGTAGATTATTCGATACTGGCAACCCGTAAAAACGAGATCGAACTCGAACAAAAAAAAATAAACAAATCGCGAGCAAATTACTAACGCAAAATTGAGTGTTCTGAACTGCCCGCTAAGATTAACGACTGTCCGAAAACGTTTAAAAATGGAAAGCTTCGATTTTGTTTTTGTCTATTTTAATTGGTTAAGACGCTGTCAATAATGGCCTTAACATATTGCCAACTGTTAATCATATGTTAGTGAAAATGCTTCCTCCTAAATTAGGTTCCAACGTTTGTAAGACGTTGGAACCAACGTTGTACGTAGTACATAATTATGCCTTATGTCAATTAATGAATATTTTAGCGTGGCCTTACACCGTGAAACACAGTCAGTTAATAAAGTGACCAAAAGTCTTTATCAGCTAATCGCACTATTTAAGAATTCAATTGTTCTAAATCCGTTACGTTTGAATAATGAAACCAAAGATCTAGTCATATATTTATTATACATATCAAACGATTCACAAAACTTGCGAATAAATACTAAAGAAACTGGGACCTCGAACGTAGTTTCCATTTGGTATTGTAATTTTATGGGACAACTCTACGTGAGTGGCTTTATTTATATACGACATATAGTGCTTGAATAAATATCTATTGTTTCTGATTTACATATTACCAAGTACTTGATGTGGTACACTGGGATAAGAACATGACAAAGAGAATAATGATATTTTGTTGTTTTCGTATCACATTGACGTCAAGTCTTATGCGGTCTTATATCGATCATCTTGTCTACAGTGCTATCCTGTTCTATTTTATCCTATCCTATCCTGTAACGCACAATAAGTTAGATACCAGTTCGCTGAGTCGTCTTTTCTAAGTTCGATTGACGGCTGGACAGATGAGTGAATAGTTACTTATCTTTCCCTGACATTTAATGGCATAGTAGATAATAAACATTGGATGTAGATACACAATTTTTGAAATATCAATCTTTTATTGAAAACCAATACCTAAATTATAATATCATCAGAATATTGTTCATAGAATTAATTTCAGTTTTGAATTTCCAGAATGAAAATGACATAATTGAATAATGGAAAAGTGCTGATATTAATGAAATGTTATAAAACTTATATATGTATGTATATGTTTTCGTTACCAACTTGTAATATCAATTTCCATGAAATCCTGTATCTGAACCATTAAATATTTTGTTTGTTACGAAGACATATTTAACAAAAAATTATTTTCTAATTAGTAGGTATACCTACTAGGAACGGCACGCCCAGGTTTTGTTCATAATTAGTTCTTCGAAACATTTCTTTGATAGTACTATCTTATTCAACTTTAACTCTTTTTTAAACTGTCTTTATTAATTGTGACAACAGTATATTAGACACAAATGCTTTGTTACTTTATAACAGACAATATTTACGACACTAGGAGTTCTAAGGAAGAGCTTCGTCTGCCCAAAGTCATCCGTAGATGCGTGGGTCCCATGACACACAAAGCATTCCAATCCTGTCCGTTGTATTTGAGGCCAATTCTCGAATTTCAGGCCACACAAACTAATTTACATCACGTCTATTTCCTAGTTACGTGACAAATATATTTTTAATTAAAATATTTTAAATAATCACCATCTCCAAGTGGATCCTTTCATTTATTTATTATAGTAATTATAAAATCATTAATGACGGTCAGAGTAAAAGAAAATGTCTGACTCCCACGCACACATTTTAAGGAACTGAACGATGGAAAGGAGAGATAAAGGTTAATGGCTGATTGGAGATTAGAACACGCCGGTGCACCAATGATTGATCGACGTAGTGGCCTGATGCAGTCCAAATATAGCGCTCGGAGGTAATTACTGCATTTTTTTAATATTTGACATTTTTTTTCTCTTTAGCCCTATATTCATACATCTATAACACAGCGTTATATTATATAACCCACTATGTTCTATAGCTTGATCGTCTTTGTCCACTTCGTAAGGGATCTGACGTGAAGATATAATTACAACAATAACAGTCTATTACGTGACATGACGTAATAAATGTAAGAAAACCCACTGGAGGAAAATGACAAATGTGCGTCAATTTGCAGATGATTGGGTGGATTTTAATCACTCATTTGATAAATGACTGTAATTTGTTCAATTAATAAAACTAATTGTTCTCACGTAAATATATTGTATTTGACAAGCTAAAGCCGTTACGTCTCCATTAGGTTTTTGAATCGTCGATAAATATCAATAAACGTGACACAAATCGGCAGTTGACACTGGAGCAGCATGGTCGAGTTAACTCCAGACCACTCACAGTTGCGAGATAGTTAACCGATTCATCATCATCATTATTATCAGCCTACTCCCGTCCACTGCTGGACATAGGCCTCTCCAATGGCACGCCACTGAGCTCGATCTTCAGCTCTT
>DWME01002350.1:0-21154 GCA_018244795.1 Parelbella ahira ahira | reverse complement strand
TCAGCTATATCTACGACTTTTGTTTTCTGTCGAATAGTTTTATTTCTGATCCTATTCTTCAATACATTTTGTAGTATGTTAAAACTTGTTTATGTCGGAATATGAGATAGATGTATAATATGTATGTGATAGATGTGTGATATTTTATTGAAGTACCTATATACTTATTGCCACATATATCCATCAAATATCGCAAGCACCTGTTGATTAAATAATTATGTTTAATTGTAAAATAAGATAGTCATAATTATACTAACATAGCAGTATTATTAATAAAAAAGTAATGATAGTAAAATAAAATATGTTTAATAGTAAAACACCTGTTTTGTTTTGTTTAATAAATTGTGGTCAAACAGAGTTGGATAATCCACTGTGATTCATAATTATTACTCTTTGTTATTGCGGTAACCTCTATAAATCTCTACTCTGTGCTATCGTTCGATCATAAGCTATTACAGCCTGATTGTAATGTATCTGTAAAACATATTAGATAAAAGTTTTGACGTGACGTCTTCTCTATATAAACTTTACTTATGCCATATTTCTTGAAAGACGACAATGTAAAGACTCAAATATAGATATTTTTACAACTAAAAGGGATTTTTAGTTGAATTGTCTTCATTTAAGTAACGTGGATAAAAGGGTTAATCGTTATAATCATCATAATTCAATTCCCCATTATTTCTATCTTGTGTTACAATTGTTGGGAGCGATGTATATAAAAATATAGGTACCCGTTTAAAGGTATAATTTTATATGATTTGTTCATAGGTAAGAATAATAGTTCAATATGGTATGGACAGGCATAATTTTACATGTATAGATATGCGCCCATATCCTATAACTAGATGTAAGTATATAATATGTATGTAGACACTTGATTTAGGGTTAATTGTGAAGAGCTTAGAATGACATTATTTTTTTAATATGTTGTATATTATATGGGGACAAAAATCGCAGGGCCATCGCAGTTTTTAAAACTTACGGGTACCTACTATCCCAGTTGGTAGGTAGCTAAAATGAATGTCCTAATTGTCACTTAAATTGTGCCCTCAACTTAGATTTGTAGCTCTTTGCTAAGGGCAAAATTCATTTGGCACATAGTACTTACGCCATGCCGTTTAGTAATTAAGTTATTTAGGTAAAATTGTAGTTACTAACAGGTAACCTATTCTATTTACTGAAACTCAAAATCGCTTGTTCGTTTTTGTTAATATCCAAAATCTCACCTGGTGGCATGAAACGCAAGCTACCGGTGGGTGGCGCAGCGTAGGGTATTCCCAAAAACATTTCTACATTCTGCAAGTCATATTGCCTCCCTGGTTTCACTATTAAACCCCGTATTGCACCCTGCCT
This sequence comes from Parelbella ahira ahira, assembly GCA_018244795.1. Classification (NCBI taxonomy): domain Eukaryota; kingdom Metazoa; phylum Arthropoda; class Insecta; order Lepidoptera; family Hesperiidae; genus Parelbella; species Parelbella ahira. The sequence continues at coordinate 19,798 of DWME01002350.1, read as the reverse complement.
AAGGTGGTACTCTCTTGTCAATCGCTTTTCTTCACCTGTAAGGCTTCGGGCGTCTTCGTACACTTTCGCCGCACCCTCGTCCGCCATCGGCAATAAGAACGAGACAACAACACAAATAAACAAATTGTGATTTATAAACGGAATGGTGTGCCGTATAGCCATTTTGTTGATCTCCTTCTATTTGGTCTCATTGCAAGATCTCGAAATACTCATGGTTTTATTGTCCTCTTGACTTTATTTTCATTGGGGTTGTGAGTCATTTCTAGGTGTATTTTCGTTTTAAACAGCAGACTAAACGGTTTTATAGATACGATTTAATTGGAACGTTTTTATAATCCAAAACAGTCTTTGTATACACAGTCTTAAAAACTATTGTCATATAAACATCTCTATGTTAGATTCACAAATTTTCTTTACCTTAGCTTATAAGACTCTTATACATAAACTGAAGAATTGTTAAATGATATTATGACTATTATTTATTACTAAAATGCATTCTCCGTTAAGCATAAATTGATGTATATAATAAACCTTCCACATATTTCAAAAAACTCTTCTATTTATTTATGAACCAATTTTCCTAACTATCATATAAAAATGGTTACATATTACGAATTTCCACACGGTCATAACACTGCATCACAGGCTTTTTAACTAGTCTTTACACCTTTACGTCAACTTATATTTATTGTTTTCGAGCTTCAAACAAATTACTACGGTCTTTGTTGACTACACAATAGTGAACTTTGTTAATCACGTATTCTATATTTTCAAATACGTTGTTTATTAAGCACATTATAAATCTGTTTGTCTAAATTTACAATCTCGTTATCACTTATTAGATTAATTTCTTTTTCGATACCGTCTATTTATATATCAACTTTCCCAACATAACGATGGTTGAGAACTCGTTCGTCGACTGGACCGCTTCCAAGCTATCCCCGCTTCTAATACCAAAATATAACGGAATGCGAGCCAGAGGGGCGCGCGTTTCACGGATTATTCGAATTTTACATGCACGGAACATTGACATGTGGAACTATTTAAAGTATTCAGTTTAATGTTTTAATTTTAAGGTTTTTTTTTTAATTTGGAATATACCTACCCTGAATCGTATATATCAGTTTTAGATGTGGCTTCAATCTGTTAATAAGACATGGTGTAATATTTATCGTGCTAGTTGTTTTGTTCTGAAAGCTCTTATTTCATACCTTACATTTTAGCGTCTATAGTTAAATTTGTAGAAGATTAACACTGTTATTAATTATTATTGTTATACTTCTACAGACCATATTTAAAAAATAATTTAAGTAAATCTAATTTAATTTAAAAACAAGCTGCGAAAATTAATGATCAACCTAATTTGATAAAAAGAATACGGCTAAAGGGGGTAATTAATTCGCAGTTGACGTGTTGATAGAAAAAACTCATTTTATATTTTGATTATTGTATTTCTGAATTATTGGTACAATCAGAAGACAATATCGATGTCGATCTAATAGAAACAGCGAAGTCACGTGCAATTGCACTGTAAAATCAAACATATACAATCACTCTGGCATATCTCAATATAGCTCACAATATTTATGTCATGTGTACCGCACATTAACCCTTGTCCACGCTAAAGTATACACACGACAGCATACTTAGATATAGTCAGCAAGATGCGCGTATATTTTCGTCCACGTGCCACGTGCTCTCGGTAAACATCCGGACGAGCTGGCGTGAGGAAGTTAGGAAACGATTTGGGCAATAAAATTATTCCGTTATTTGATACTTTAATTAATCTAACAATTTATTTGTTGACACATAAATCAAAATATCGTTAAAAACAAATTTGTACTAGAAGCACTTTCGAGAAAATTCTAGAAACTATATTGCTGCATTTAACGTTCAGTGTTTCCATTAAAAACTAGTGGAACTGTTGAGTGATTTCTATTTTTAGTTTACGTTGCATGGAAAATAGCAAACGCCTATCACTGTCAACAGCTATACAAGCGACACTGGATTAATAAGCGGTTGGCTTCCAACACGCCTTAAAATAAATATTGACCTACAAAAAGGCATGTTTGATGAATTCTAGGAAATAGCTAGTGAACTTTCGAATAAATCAACTTGAAGCAATTACTGTAACAATTGGCTGAATTTAAGCATACAAAAATAACAAAGAATGTACGTATATTAATCTTCGGTTATTTAGGACTATTCGTGTCGTGTACAGTGAGACATTGGATGTGTGGTCGACTTCGTTGACAACCCAACAGCTGGAAGCCAGTTTTACAACAGATAATCTTATCTACAACGAGGTCTCAGAAGTGTTTCCCGTCGCATCCACGCGTTAGCGAAACAACTGAACGTTTATCAATTAATAAAATCAATTTTGATCTGTCTTTAATTAAGTTAATATTATAGTCTAATTTAATTGTATACACTGTATCTATTCATTATGTGTTTTTTGCTCTCTTCTTGATTAGGAAAAATTGATTAGGAAAAATGTGTGATTTAATATATACTCAGAAAAACATTTGAAATGAAATAAGACGGGCCTTTTGATATTTATTGTCAATGGGTTTTTCACATTAAATTTCAATAAAAGTAAGAAAATCGGTTTAGTTTTTTGATATAAACACCATTTATTTGCCCGTATACTTTGAACTTGGCGCATTTTGTCGCGGAAACGATCTTCTTTTCTACGTGGCGATTCTTGGCTAATTATACCGCTAACAATAGCTTATATGTTATTCCTGGTCAAACTCTATCTATATACGAAGTTTCACTCAAATCTTTAAAGCACTTTTAGCGTGAAAGAGTAGCAAACATACACACAAACATGGTATGTATAATAGCAGTTAGATATTATACATATTTTGTGTATAACAATCATCTCGTGCCACGGAACGCTTTCAACCAAAATACACATGGACAGGAGCAAAAAGACTTCTGTCGCAGCTGCTGTGTTCCCGACATATCGATTGCAAAAAGGGTGTACAAACACAGGATGGAACTGCAACTCGGATTACACTTCATTGTAAATATCGAGATATATCGTCTTTATTCGGTCAATTAAATCTGTCAAAAATAGTAAGATTACTATAATACATGAAAATTATTAACAATGTTCTATAAAATTCCTTTTTATGCCTAAGGTAACGTAGGGATAGTGCTAGGAACTAGGCAGAGTGTAATACGTTTCCACGTTTCACCAGTTGTTATACGTCCCACCATAGTATAAGGGGTTAGCTTGTTGCCATACGCCGCGCACAATTCCCATAATTCCCGCTCCGAAATCGATCTCAAGGCAGCCCACGCCATTCCCATACTAAGTAACATTATGTTGATACCGTGTAATTGCTTAAAAGTAATCAAATTAGGCAAATTCGTCAAAGAGGCAATTTTGTAATGGCTGTTTTCAAATATTTTAATTTTATGAAAATAATTCATACGGGAAATTACGTCGACTCGACAAAAGAGACAAAATGTTGAAGGTTAAAATTAAATGACTAAACCTACATCTGTATAACGTAAGGTAACTAATGTTAACAAAATTCAAATTTTTTTACCAGCGCTAAGTAGGTACCTACACACGAATGAGTGATTTGAAGTAGGTATCTGATTTGCGTGAGAAATCTATGCCACGAAGTCTGTACATTGTTACATTAGTATAATAAACATTGTTAACTCTATTAGTCTATAACGCTATTTTTTATCATATAAAATAGGCTAGCGTTTCGCTGCGAACCCACTTGATAGAAAGCGCAGATGCATGCTAAGATGGAACACGCGTACCTAACAAATGCCTATATACCCCGCATTTGACAAGTCCTAGGTTTTGTGTCCGGAAACAGACGCTGGTAGAAAGTTACACTTCTTGGCGGTCTTAATGAAAAATGTGGAACTCTGATAGTTCAAAACCTAAGAGGCTTATAATTTATCTCCCTCTTTTTCCTACAGCAAAAATCATGCATCATATTGACAGTACCGGCAACCCTAATGCAGAGCACACATATCCACTAACTGACGCAAATATTTGAGTCGAGGCCCATCTGCGCGCCGCAGGATTGGAGATAGAATCGTTTGGAGACGGATTACCTTAATTTTTACATGTATGGATATATTATATAAATTTATTATATTATATAAATTTAAAAAGTAAGCATTAAAACCACGTTAAGGGTTATATTACGGTGAAATGATCCAAACAAAATAAAAGCTGTGAAATAAATCTGTGACCGTGGGCCACATCACAAACTGACAGACAAGAGCGACGGTTAATTCTTATAGATTGCTCCTCTCCTTTTTGCTTGTGGTTAAAAACTCCGAATCTAAGCGGCTTATCCCGGCTTATCTTCGTAGCAACCCTAGCAGCAAAAAATCTAACGCGATATAGTCAGTGTTACGCAGCGTACATAGAATACGTAATCTTGCAATGATTTAGAAATACAAGTAGAAGAACGAGTCATTTTTAACATATTCGTTCTGACCCTTTTATCTTTCCACTTCTGGTACACGGGTCTTCTCTCATAATGAGAGGGGGTCATAGTCTACCATGCTGGCATTGTGCAGGTTGGCAGACTTCACACGCCTAAGAGATTTTTTTAAAGTATGCGTATTATCATTTGTTTAACTAGCTACCGATTTAGACGAAGAAAGAAAATTTATTAGATGATAAAAAAAAGTCGCGATATCTGAATGGAGTTTGATGTCTAAAATAAATGTATCCAAAAATCTGAACAGTTAAAAAGACTTTCTGATTTCCTACAAAAATCCTCACCATATTGACATTGCAAGTTTTCGTAATGCTGAGTACACACCACGGCAAATATTTGCGCGGGGAGAAACAGATGCGTCACTCCCGTTTGTGGAACAAGAACTAAAAGACACTTCTTAGAGGACGGATTAGCCCCAGCGGTAAAGACATATTTTTGGATTTTGTGAAGACGTTCAAGGACTGAACTATACAGTAATCGTTTACTAATTAGAATACAGGCCATTAATCTTTGAAATCCAAATGTAATGTAAACAAATTTAAGTAATTAGTTAGTGCCCCTTAAATAATAATTTAATTCAATGTTTTAGGTTGAAACTATGGTACTGTTTTTAGTTTACTCGTGCCGTTTTTGTATGGGAGGATCTTTGAATTTTTCATCGTTGAAATTTCTAATGAAAATGTATATTATATTAAAACATGAAATAAGAAACTATAACAATCCTATACATGAGCAAACATTGCATGTACTTATTATGTAGCCCATTGTTTTTAGAGGGTCTAACTCGTCTTGCAGAAACGGTGATGTGGCTTACATTGTCAGGGCTAGACTATTAAGGCCCATGAAAGACCAAAATGATTCGTCGGTATCTACATATATCGGTATATCGCGTATATCGGTGATGTGCATATGGTTCTGTGGTTCGATCGTAAACTTTACAGTTGGATTGGGGGTCGTGTGCTCGATTCCCGCGCGGAATAAGTATCTATATACATATGTATATACGCGATGAGCAGATTATTTGTTCTGATTTAGATATTTAATAATTAATTTATTCATTCTTCATAGACACAGCTTAGTATTCCTATCAATTATGTTCAGACATATTCCATTTATGTGATCGGTTCGCGAATACTTGGTTCAATAAAAATAAAATTGTATAAAACTTGAACGTAATTTTGTACAAATATTAAAACGTTATAAAACAGCTTTTATAGTAAACAAATATGTATGTACTGTTCCCGCTTTAAATCTCTAAACCACATGCAAAAATTAACGAGATAATAAATCGGAAAAACAAAGACCATATGGGCGCACTCTGATGACGACTGAATGATTCACAATGAGATCATAAGATTATTGAGAATCTTTGGATGAGATCACCAATTTTATGGATATTATTGTAAGTACCTACAACCCATCAATGTGATAGCAGCTCTTTCTAAAAAGTCGTTACGAAGACCATCAAATATTTCTTGGACGTAATGATCTTGTAAGATTGGTTGGAATCTGAACCTAACCTGACTGAATTTGTCAGTGTTATCTATCAGTTATTTTACAAGTATGTTATCTTGCCAAAAACGCGATTTGTTTTAGTTGGTTGAATGGATCGTAACCTAATATTTTCGGACCAATGCGGAAATTAAAATAATATAACATCAGGTCTGTATTTTCCCAAAGGTCTAGGCAACGGAGTGTTATACACTACGATACACTACTTATTTTATACGTCCCATCATGAAATAAGATTAAGGAGAAAATAAAAGAATTTTAAGTTAAAAAAACCAAATAAGAGTTTGCCCGACCCGGCGACCGAACCTAGGACTTCTTGATAAGCAGTCAGACTTGCAACGACTCAACTAACAAAGCTGTCTTGAAATAGTATGCACTGTAAGTTTTATAAATAAGACAGTTTAATACTTTTCTTGTGTAATGAATATTTTTTTTCATAAAAATCAAGCAACGTTCTCCAAACAAGGCTCATAATTTGGTATTCAAATGGTACCCCGAAAATGATAGGAGATGCTACCAACGAGGTGGCAACGAGATATTAAGATCGCATTAAAGATCTCACGACGATAAAACGGCGACAGAATTTCTAATTCAACGCTGGAGACGTTCTCACCAAAAGTGAACAACGATTGGCTATGAAAGCGAATATACTCGTATTATGTACATTTATAGAATAGAACAATAATGGGACAAAATGCTATGTAATATACAAGTTTTACTGTACGCTTTAGCGTATTTCATGGATATATTTATCCTTCGTGAGTTATACTTATGTCCAATGAATGATATAATGAACTTTATGTTTATACCTATTGTATACAACACAATATATAGAAGAAATCATATTGTGCTATAGTCTCTATCAAGATCATTATCGTGCCTACGCATGTAACATTCACGTGTGATATTTCTTTTTTAAAATAATAGTTAATAACAATTAAACTACTACAATAATAATTTTTACACAATCTATTTCGCATGTTTTGAAGTAACCATCAGGAGAAACCGAAAGTTCCTCTACCTTCTACAAGTTTCCATGTCTTTGAATGTGTACATATAGCACAGATATCCTGGAGTGCTACTATTTCCATTCTTTTAGTATCCTCCTACCTATGCTTGGTAATTATCTACAGCCGACAAAAGCCTTACAACCAATCATCCTCGTGATATTTTTACTTACTTCTGGACCCTGAATGTCGTTCGCCGTATCTCTCTCATGTCACTCACACCATCGCGGTGGAACACTTCGCTTCGGTGAGAGCAACAGTGCTTTTTTCCATTTTTTTCTCCCGCATCGTGTTTATTCAAATTAATTGTTTTTTTATGGTCGCAGCGAAATCGCTACGGACTATTTTTCGGATCGTTTGTTATCGCGAAAATTGTTCTCTTGATACAAATCTGTAATTTCGCAGTATTTATTTTTACTTTTTGGGAGGTACTTTGTTTAATTTTTCTTGAAAGCCATAAAAAGATTGTTAAAAAGTTTAATATTTTATAACTAGTCTAGAAAACTGCCATTGAAAGTACTGCGAAATGTGTTTAAATTTTGAAGGAATAGGACCGTAAACTGTTTAGAATATAAAACTCTACTGACAAGTAAATGTACGATTTCAACAAATTATCTGTCAATCTTATATGGCTGTGCAACGATTGCTATTAAATGCTGACGATAAATTGTAGACGATAGAATGATGGCGATGAAACGTATTAAACACCTACACGGTACTATTTCATTCGTTTACACATTTACGCAATCAAAATGTCTTTTCAAATGGCTGCAAATTTCTTTACGTCGCACTGCTGAGTATTCTAGTATTACTAAGTAATATTGAGTATCTAGTTGGCGAAAGTTCCATATGCATTCAAAGACAAACTTCGAATTTTAAATACCTAGGACTGAGATATGCTTGTAGCAAAAATTGGGAATTCAAAATTTAAAATCCAAATTTTAGGTGTCCAAACGTTATATGATATGTGTAAATACATAGTTAACCTAAAATAAATTTCTGATTTCAACAACATACGTTTCACAATATCTAAAATTGCAAGGAATTCAATGTACATATATAGGTCAAATAACGCATTTGAAATATAATTGTCAGGTTTTATAATATTATTATTATACTATACTAATCATATATGTATGTATAACTAAATTTATGGAATAAGAAAAAAACTGTCAACAGAACTACATTTTATTATCACAATGTTTTTTATACTTTCTACGTTATTTATAACAAACAAGTAGTTCGATGTGTCGTTTGCTTAGAGTTAGACCAGATTTGTTCTGATAAAAAGCGTATCACAGCTCTCTTAGCATGTAATATATACATATGTAATACTAATCGCAATATACCTATTCTTTGATAAATGACCGCTAGACGCCAATTCTTATAAGCATGTTCGTTCCTCGGAGGACGCTTTAAGTAGTCAGGTTGCCTTTTTATCGCTAGTCGTTAAACCTCGTCGTAACCCTTGAGGGTAGTAGAATAACAGCGTCTGCCAATAATGCATATCTTTGAAAATTCGCATGAGAGTAGCATCACGGATTCTGACCTCGGCTATCCCTATGCTATGCTATTCCTAGTTAATGCTTAAAAGTCGGATTACTTTAGACATTAAATTTATCAAAAACATTATATTTATCAGAGATTTTCTCTAAAATTGTATGCCAAAATTTAGGCTAAAGTGTGCAGCCGGCGTGCTTTCAAGTTAGTTGTTATCTATTCGACCCGTTCCTTTCTAGAAATTACTATATCTAAGTTTCCACAAAGTCATTGGAGAGGTTCAAAACATTCGGAAAGTTGCTTTATTTTCTGTCGGGTTGAATCTTTACGAATCTGTGCGGGATGTAAATGGGTTCCACTTGATTAACCACTATCGTTCTTTATCGTATCGACCTATCCAAGAGTCTTCCGTTCTCGGGTCGTTTAACTCACAAATCGTCTGTGACGTGTCTAGGAGTTTTTGGGCTGCGTGTTTTCAATATTCAAGTATTATCTATTAACATGTCACAAATATTTGTAAAACTATTGTAAATTAAGTAAGAAATAGTTACACAACTTAATTTGAAAGGAACAAAATGTTTAATAAAGAGTGTTTAATGAAGATTTGTGCGGAAATTTTCGGTGATGAAAAATTGCTTCCTTAGAGCATTAAGTATCCATTGAAATTTTTGTGAAACAACTTTAAAACTTAGAAATTTGAATATGAATTTATTGAACTACAGTTTTCACATACAAAATCTTTGCTTACTTAATCCATTGTATGGACTCTGACCATGTGACCGTCTTCACTGACCATAGGTCATTTGGATAAAGCAAAGTAAGCTGTCCCATCCCAGTATCGGCAGAATTGTGTTCTATAAGAAAAATTAAGAGACTATTGAGCTCCTGGTGATCATGCTAATGAGATGCATAAAAAATCTCGTAACGGAATGAACGGAAATGAAATCACTTGAACATTGTACTCTGCCAGGTTTTGAAATTTTTCACGTTTTGCATATTATGGCCTCCCCGCTGTTAAGGGTAAACAGGCCGCGTATAAAATTAAATACATACGAGACGTAAAAGGATAAAAAGGAGCGGTGTAAGGGACAGGCGGTAAATAATTATGGAAAATATGGAAAGAATGTATGAATATTGTAATAATCGAACCAGTTACATAATTCTAGAATAACTGGAAGATTAAAAGTAAAATTAAATTATTAGGAGATAGCTAAAATTAAACCCGTAATAATCGAAGAGGTAGGCAAATGAATGTAATAAGCACAGTAAGTCGTCATTAACAGAGCGGTAATTGATCTAGCGAAAGCCTTGATTTGTCCAATAGTCAAAATACGTAAAATGATTACGTGTGGGTTACCAACAATTTTCATTCGGCATCGATGTTTCTAGGCGTTTAGAGTATCTGCACATTGACTGCTAGACTAGTTAATAAAACAACGCGAGCGACTTGATGTCGAAGCTTGTGTCTTTTATTTGGTCTGACACATTTAATTATCTACGAAGCAGATTAATTTAATTCAATATCTCTTGTTGTCTGTAACTTGAACTGTAAACTGAAATTACATTGTCGGATCTTCATTAAGCGAAGTTGTTTGCAGAGGATCGCGCGAACATAACCGCCTGTCCCAGTTAAATTTGAATGTCCAGTTAAATTTTTCCACGTTTTATCCGTTTTTAATACCCTCAATTGAACTACTATTACATATCACATCCTGTATGAGCTAATCATTGTCAAAAAGTCTATTGTTGTATTTATATGAAATGTAAATTAATAAACTGCCTCGTTGGTTGAGTGCAAGCGCGACTGCCTATCGGGTCCTGGGTTCAAACTCCGGGTCGGGTGCTATTAGATTTTTCTAATTTAGAATTTTTGGTAGTGACTCGGAGAATTGTGCCCGGTGTATGACAATAGGCTCAACATCTATTCCATGGGATTTAAACGTAACTCGTGAAACATGGGAGTGTACTACACGTGTACTCCTCTGCCTACCCCTTTTGGGATTACAGGCATGAAGTTACATAAATTAATTTTAAAAATATAATTTCAAATATCATAAGTAAGACCGTTTTCATTGGTACAAGTTCAAATATCGAGGTAAGACTTCCAATCCACAGATGGATCAAGCTGGGCGTGAAACTTACGACACAATCAAAATCTATTCAATTGGAGCAAAGTTTCCGAAATCCATTTATCTCGATAACGAGCCTTAAGAACAAGCAAAATCAAGTAGCCAATTAGATTGAGGAAGATCAGAAAACACGCAAAAGGATCCAACTTGTTTTAGTTTATATCAGTCTGGGTGTTGAGTGATATACCTATTTTCTGTAATATGTGTTTGGTGCATACAGAAAGTACGTATATAGAGTATCTCTGCTTACGCATAACATTGTCTATAACAGAAATAAGAAGTAAGAATAATAAGGATAAGTCTATGGTAAACCATTAATTAATTAATTGAAAGGATTTAAAATTCATTTTAGTGACAAACAACTGAAGAAATACCTACTATTAACAGAAGTAGTCTAAAAGCTACTCGTGAAGACAACGAGAAAAGAAGACGTGAAAAATTGTGATTATTATGCAAATATAATATAATATTGACTGTTGTTATAACGTATAAACAAATTATTGACTTGGGTGATACATAAACCTTAAGTAAGTTGCATCAACTTTCGGTAATTTCTTATTGAAAATTATTTATATTAAATGGATTACTATAAAAGTTTGTTTGTCATAAAAAACTTGAAATGGTCTTTAGTACAAGTAGTAATTGTAAGTTAACATGTTTTGAATAGAAAAGAAACTAAATTCTGAAAGGTGCAAGGATAAAATGTTGGTGGTAATTCTGCTGCAAAATCTTAAAAATCCTCAATAAATCCTCCAAAGGAAGCTCATACAAGTAGCACAGTTTTATAAAAGCGCGGAAGGAAACTTCGTTTGAAACACACAGTTGACGATTGAATACAGTTGGTGTAAGTGGATTTTAGTTCTACAAAACAAATGTTCATTAGGGCACTGAGCATCGTAGTTTTTAACGAAGTAAGCGGCAGTGGTAAAGAAAATCCTAGTACAATTGACGACAACATACAACTTTTTTATAGTTGCAATTATTATTTTTATTACTTCCCGTCAGGATCGTTACGGTACAATAGGCCTGCAGAGTATCGAGCGCCATATATCCTTAAACTTGACATACTACTTTTACAGTCATAACTCTCTTTATCTCACTCGTCTCAAAAACTTCTGAATACTGTCTTTAATAATAATAATTATAATCGACCCATTAGTCATTCCACTGTTGGAATATGGGTCTCCTCTCATATTGAGAGGGTTAAGGCCGTAGTCTGCCACGCTGGCCAAGTGCGGGTTGGCAGACTTCACACACTTAGAATTATTTTTTTTCAACAAACTAAACAATACACGCGTAAAAATCAATTAACAAAATCATTAAGAGCTATTGAGAAGGTGCTGGCACGAAAATAGAGTACTTTGTGCCACATTCATATACCTTCAATTAATTAATTTAACCTACTCAGAGACGGATAAGAAGATAAATAAATATCTTGTATGCCTGGCACTTGTTTCACGCAGATGCCTATATAAGCGTTCGCGTTGGTGACAAAAACTATTACGTCGGTAAATATCGAAAGTTGGTCATAGCCTTGGGACGACATTCTTGGCGGTTTCCTAGTCTGCTACGTCAGCGGTGACGGAGTAACTTGAACTGCGTTGGAGTAAATTGATCAAGAACCTAGGCCGCTTCTGTTATCCAATGTTTTGTTAGTGTCTCTCGCGTCGAAAATAATGTGCGATACCTTGAATAAAATGTGCAGTTTATTTACGCTCATGAACTGGAAATTTTATCGATTGCCTCACTGAGGTTTATACATGCATCTGTGTACGTGAATATAGTATTTTCGAGTTTTGATCTACCCTTATTTGATATATCTATATTTATCTTCACGCCATGTCCCTTATTGGGTAGGCACAAAGCCAAACCGAGTTCGAAATATCCGTATAGAACTGCCGTGTTTCTTCTACAGTTATCATTCATTATACACACACGCGGGTTTCTGAGACCTCTCGACTCCCTTATTACCCCTGGCCTATTTTACATATCTAATACTTTATTTGTAGATTATAAATAAACAACGTACCCAAATTAAGTAATTGTTTATCATGTGGCCGGATTAATTAACCGGAAACATATAACGATGTCGGGTAGCGAACGCGAATAATTTATCACTTTGAAGAATAATTTATCATTTTTAAAGAGTATCTGACTGTGACGGTACAGGTAACAACGGCGTCACAAACTCTCAATGTAGGTTAATGATAAAAAACTCTAATGATAGATACGTAAATATACGAGTACCTACATATTACATGTAGGGTATACAATTTTTCACTATCTTCATCATCATTATGGGCTTGTTCCCGTTCACTGCTGGACATAGAACCCTCTAATAGTTCAGCCTTCCGCTTTTTAATATAATTTTGAAGCTAAACTTTGCCTATCTTCGTTTAATATGCCAAGTCCAAAAAAAATGTTTCTCGAAAGATGTACATAAATTTTGTAATTAATTACCCACCTGCTGGTTTGCAGTGTTGCAGAAGACAGTATGTACACCAAATGCATGTTTGTAACGATATAACATACAAATATATACTTAACAGTTTTTTTTATTTGTTTTACCAATACGAGTTCTAAATGAGTGATGTGTCTGAGTGCGTGAGTGCGCGCGTGCGCGCGTGTGTGCGTCCGTGCGTGCGTCCGTGCGTGCGTGCGTGCTGCGTGCGTGCGCGCGTGCATGCTTGCGTGTGGGCGTACGTGTACGGGCGTTTTTTTTTCAGTGTTTGATCATTGGACTACTAATTCAATATAGTTGTTTATTTTACTTGGAGCAATTAAATATACATATGGGTATTTAGGCTTTTTACTATTAATGGCACTCCTAAATTCATTAAATGAACGCGCATTCGTTCCGCCCATTTCCAATAATGGTCAATGGCATCCTTAACGGCTTCCTCTATCATCCTTTCGAGGCCATTAAGATCAAATCGACACCATGCTTTATGTCCACGTTACCGTCCATAATAAAAGCTTAAGTTATATCAAAGAAATTAGCAGTGTTGACACAAGACATTTGATTGGTTTGACATCTTAACAGCGCTTTTTTTAAAACCAACCGACATACTACATCCCAATTTTTTGTAAGTACAACAAGTATATTTTTGCTTCAAAAGTGTATATACTTCCATTTTTTATTCAATACGTGCCTCCGTCGGACGTGTACCTAACACGGTTTTTTATGCGAGCGCAACCACGAGCATCTTATCACCGCAACCTTAATGAGGCAGATTCTCCTTGAACACATTGCGTTTGCATAATAAACCAGTTGGCTCAATAGATTACGTTGTACATATGAAAAAAAACCGTAACGATTTTATACGCGAGGCGCTACTGAAAGACTCGGGTGGGGGTCCAAAAGTTCGCTGATGTTGAAAAATAAAGCCGCACGGCTCCCCTAATGCCCAAATATTACACAGCGTTTTCGGTACTCTCCTCGCTTTCACTGAGACGAGATATTAAAATTTTATATTTAGCCCCCACTAAACGGAAAAGTGATCTTGACTGTGTAATGTCTGGATGATGTATTTGTATATATTATTGTTATATCATCACTCCAGGTCCGTTACGGGGTGGGCAGAGAACACCGAATGCCAAATATCTCTATCTTTCGTAGCTGTCATGCTAAGAATTTAGTATATCTTTGTCGAAACAGAATGTACAACTATACTGCGTCCATTCTTTCCATAGTTAGAGGATCAGTAGTGGAAAAAGTATTGGTTTGGAACTTGAGAGAGGCTTAAGTGTCGCATTGTAAAGATGTGAGTTTAATACGATGATTATGAAGATAGTCGACCATGACGGAACTGGGTATTGGCAAATGGCAAACCATTTCTCTTGCGAGATACATTTAGACGAATCGGTGCCTTTATCGATCTAACATTCAAAATGTATATAAAATTCAAATCTTTCCTCGGACAGAAATCAAACCGACAAAAAGGTGTAAAAAAGGACACGAAAACGTATTAAATTTCCTTAATAAAAATTTAGTTTTCACAACATGGCAACTATACTGGCTCTGAGAAAACTTGGCGCAGCCAAAGTGCAAGACTTCCGAGAACTTGAGCATTACACTTTAAAACTGCACCTTTGATATAAGATTTAGATTAGAAACACCGCGTCGTGCAGCGCGTGTAAATTTAAAATACCTTACAAGTTTTCTAATAAAGCTACTATTATTATATCATCTCGTCAGGTTCCTTACGGGGAAGGCAAAGAGAACCGAGTGTTAAATAACTCTATCTTTGCAGACCTGTCGTGTTTCTTTTAAAATAATAAAGTCATGCCGGGATATATACCTTTTTTTGGTTCATTTATATGTTATTTATCGTTACCGTGTCCCGATCACAATTAATAACTTTTGGGTCGGAAATGACGTAAATGTCTTTTCCTTCCTTCGCTTTATACCGCTCCCCACCCGGATAAATATACGTTTCCTACCCGTGTAATCCTTCACAATTTCCGATCGACTGAATGTATTTCTAAATGTATATTGCTCTATATATTTAATATGAAAATCAATGGAAAAGATGTGACACTTCCAAAAGTTGCCATTTTTAGTTAGCTCTGGTGTCTCTGTTTATTTTTCAACATCCTTTGTGTTTCAAGGACAGTGGGGCGAACACTTTTTCAATTTTATTATTATTTTTGACAAGGCACCGTTTTGATGAAATGTGTGTCAATAATGAATAGCGATAAAGTTGTTGTAGTGTTGTTAGATCTCATTAATGATTGTACAACCTCCTAGACTATTTCACATCGAGAGATAAAATGTTAAACACGACGCGCTTTCTCGTCAAACATTGAATAATGGCATCAACTGTTAATTGAATTATATGTGACATGATAACCAATGTGCTATGATAATAACTATACTATGATAATGTGTATTTTAAATAACCTTCGAGACAGCATCTGTAGAGTATAAAATCGATATTATTTAAAAGAAAAACAAATAATTGAAATAAATTCAGTCAAAGGTTTAAATTAATGAAACAAAAATTTTTTGAACAATTCAACTATTTCAAATATTTCATGCATGCTTGTTCGTGAACATTAGATAAATCAAATTTGCAGTTGGGGGTTGAAAATTATACTATCGACTGCCTCGTTGGTCGAGTGGTTGTAAGCACGACTGCTGCTCAAGATGCCCTGGGTTCGATTCCCGGGTCGAATACTATTGGATTTTTTCTAGCTTGAAATTCCTAACAGTAGATCGATGTCTGGAATATTTACCGGTGTATGGCGAAAGGTTCGCTACGTAATTCCCTGAAGAGTCGTCTAACAAAGCTGTTAAAATATGGGATTGCACCACACTCCACTGCCTACCTCTCAGGCGAGATACAGGCCTAATGTTACCTTTGTTACGTACTATCGTGATAACCGACATAACTCATCCGCAGCACATACCCTGGAGGCATCGGGCGTTCAGTGAAGCATTGCATTCCATTTAAATGCTCACTTTAACTTGTTTTCCATTATGTTGGTAGCATTGCGCAGAAAAGTCTGCCCTTCGCCAGGGTGCGTACGACGTTGACTGACGGCGACATTAGGATGAATTGAAAAGTGTCTATGATCTCAGTACGGGTTTTTTTTTAATAACAGTGTTTTTATTGTATTTGGAACGTTGTGTAAACTGTGCTCTTCCCTGTACTTTGACTTTCTTGAAAGTTCCCTGTAGCTGCTCTCGCTTTCCTTATTGTTCTAATTGTATTATCTATATTGCATCAGCAATGCATATGTACATAATAATTCATTGTTATGAAAAACTTTACCCTTATTAAGATAAGTAATTCCTACATTAGGAACCTTAATGTTGTCGATAACTACAATATTCCAGTGGTTACATCGCTACTTAATATTGTTTAACAGAAAAACGTCACATTTATATTTATTTAATTACTAAACACCTCTACTTACCCCTACAGAGAAATACACGCTTTACATTGGGATTTTTAATTTGCTGTGTTGGTATATCATATTTAGACAAAAATAAACTGATGCCAAACGTAATTATAATACCTGCTGACCTCCGGCCCATGGGCCTACGAGTGCAATGGCATTAACGTTGTACAAGAACACAGAGGGCTCATTTCTAGACATTTCCATTGAACGTGAAAGGTTACACATACTCTATAATCTAAACATGAAATATGCATATATTTAGTCATCTTTATAATATAGGTATAGTTAATGCATAGATTGTTAATTAATATCACACCAAAGTACGATAGTGTACTAAGGCAAAAAGATATTAAGTCTAGCTTAGTGAGGTTATATAGGTACGAGATTATTATATATATATACTATTTACAAAGCATAACTAGATATGTCAGAAGTAAATAACCCAATTATGAAACGAAATAAAAAGTGACACTAAAATACTGTTCCATGAGTACTTGTCGTTAGAGAAATTTGATGGCTATTAATAATAATAATTGTATTGTTCCGTTGACCATGTCGAAGACACATTTTATCTATTACTTTATATATGGGCGAAGTACGCGTTTCGATTATATATGTACCTGCGTACATGGTGATATTGATCAAACAAGCTACGACGAGGGCCCGCGGCATTGTACTGAATGTGCCTTATATTTTGATTTAGATTTTATGGGTATTTCAGAATTGAAATACCTAACATAACACCTGTGTTTCCCTGAACAGGTAGACACAGGAGAGTAGTATTTACACGTTTTCCAGTTTCGTATATCCTATGTGATAGCTGGTGACCATATAATTGCCAGTTTACTAAATATTTGGACTTTAATAAGAGATTTACATAGTTTCTACTTCAAAACGCAACATAATAGTAAAATGTCTATAAAAAAAATTTTTGCCCGCAAAATTTTGTACCGACCAGATTTATGATACAAAACCATTCAATATTATGGTACTCGCTTTGTATCTCGCCGCTTATTTCCTATAAAGTGCCGTAAGTGCCCGAGATCGCGTTATCGTCGATCCACCCTCTTTGGTACTGAATAAATCTCGTTTGAACTCGAAAGTAGATTGCCTCAGCTTCGATGCCTTCTTTTCCATGATTGAATTTATTTTGCATGCCATAAATTTACCACAAAATACTTTTAACACTAACAGCACCCATCCTGCTTTCGAATGATTACTTTTTCACGATATTCTCGATAAACACTCGTAACGTCTTGCGCAAAGTTGAATTGCTATCTTGTATTTGTCATAATAATTACATTTTTTTTTCTCCTCTCATATTCTCCTATATTTTTGAGACCTACTTTATTCACGAATAATACTTTTATCTTTATGAACTCATTCCCTGGTAAAATATAAGGTGTAAGAAAAACTTTATTTAATCTTATTTGCTTTATTGCTATTCGTTGCTGATTTCCCAAGAACAGAATTTTAATTTTTAATATAACCTTAAAAGAACTCCTAGGGTATTGCAGCACAATTAGAAAACTTATTTATCTAAAATTACAACTCTGTAACTAATCAACAGGAATACAACGACATTTTTCATTGCTCGCGAAGATTGAGCACGTAGAAAAACAATCTTTGAAGCACCTACGTCATCTTGTCTAATCACTTCAGATTTATGACTTCGAAGCGTACCTCAGAATACCACCAATGTAGGTATGTATCCTCTATTCATCGTCTGCAATTTTTCTCTCTACCTTTAATTTTTTTCGTGTGCTGTGTGTTGTTCGAATCAAGTCCTAATATTACTGTTGGCTCTACAACCAGCGTTTTCATTATTCCGTCTTTCAATGCTAGAGTTCTAAAAGCCTGTGTGAATGGACACGCAATTGCAATAGCACTCCCATCATCATCTCATGTGCGGATGCGTCTGAATCTATTGTTGTGTTATTGTCTGATACGTCTCCCTAGCCATTTGTCATTACAAATTTGACGCCACCTTTCCGTCTATGTACGAAGCCGCACAACGCATCAGACCACAACCAATCTCGAAGGGTGCGACGGTCTAGACGACACCCACTCCCGTGTATGTGAATCACGTGCCACAAAATATTTAATGTCGCTTTCCAACCAGCCGTATAAATGGTTCCATTAATAAAAGTTGTATTATGAACCCTCGGCGATAATACAGCCATTTGAAAGTGATTCGCCGGTTCCACTTTCCTCTTTATTGCTATTGTACTTTGTTATTTATTTGGTTTATTTTTAATGATCCAATTTACTTTAGTTATCGTTTAAATGATTGTTTCTTTGCATACAATCCGCAAAGTTTTACGCGGATCATATTTGAAATCTACAAACCTTCGATATACCCTCCCTACGTCACTTTTATTTACATTAACAATTTTAGGAATCTTCTCGAAGTAATGATAGAAGATGAATTATATCTATATCGTCTGTCATTGTTGCTCCCCTCTTCTTAAGTTTGCAGCAGATTCGCCACCCCTGATTCGTAACGAGAGGTGTTCTGGAATTGATCGTGGAAATGCAAACAGTGAGTCACCTCGTATCTGGGAGGGTGCGCAGACGGGCGGACAGACGGCGCCCTTGCACGTGATTCACGCGTGTTTCGCTCTGCCCTGTCACCGACGATTATGGTTTGATTGTATTTGAGATAAATGACATTGTACCTCTGTCCGTATCTAGTTTATGTCTCATATTTAATTAATGAATTTTATTGTTTTAGTTCAATGTCATAGTACCATTATATCATGGTTCTCTAAATACTCCAACGTGTATTATTGGAATCCGTTGGGTTATAAAGGAAGCCTCAAAAGCTCAATGAAATTTTGGATGAATTTAGAAGACATGACAGATTGACACTGATCAATGATATTAAACAAACGATATCTAAAATGAATGCTAAATCATGGCGTGTCTCGCAAATCAGTAATCGGATATGAGACAACAAATAGGGATTAGTATTTTTTTTGCATAATCGCTAGTTTGTTACATATACCACGACATTAAAAGGGAGTTATCGAAATAGATAAATGAACGTTGAATATACGTAGTTCCCCTGCATTTCTCGCCAGGTCTTCTCAGTTGCAATCGTGCCCCTATTCAATTGAAGGAAAAGAAGAAATTTATTATAAGTTGTTCTTAAGTGTCTTCATAGTCCTATCCGAATCCAACGTAAGATATTTACTTTTGATTGTTGGCTATTGTAGTTTTAATTAGCTACGGGGCATACGAGATCCTCAGTGCT